>CP092866.1:75249719-75330850 GCA_030710605.1 Cordylochernes scorpioides | reverse complement strand
CTTGAACGCACACACAAACCAAATACAAAGATACTAAATAGTTACTCTAGACAATTAAATAATATGTTGTCTGTGTAAATAATACAAGTTATAAATATTAGTTGAATATTGAGTTCCACTTTAACATATACTCCTGTAGGAGGGTTTGTAAAAGCCGTAAACTTGAGATGTATATTAAAAACTTCCCCTCGATAGTGTTTTGTTCATCATTCAATATATGTATTGTAAAAGATTCTATTTGCCCGATTCGGACATACATGTATAAAAACTGAATATATGAATACCGATAAGTTTAAACAAAATGTGAATTTCCTTAACCCCATTTTGTACTTCAAATCGTTAAATAGGTTTATGTTTAAATTAATTAAATAACTAAGGATTTTCGAAATATCGTTTCGCAGAATTGTCACTTTAGAAGGTAGTATCTGAATCGAGTGTATTTCACGATAAAGACACATTAGAGATAAGATTATTATAGAGATAAAATGAGTATAGCTTCGATTAATCACATTGATATTTAGATGCATTAGCGCCATCTGTTATCAGAATTCGAAACTATTATAGACGCGTGAAGTTTCTTTTTAAAAATTAAATCCCATTAATTTTTCTAATGCAAAAAGGGCAGTAGAAATTGTTTATTTTAAAAATAAACATACGCGTCTATAATAGTTTCAAACATTGATATTTCATTTTGAAAATTTTGAGCATGGATTGGTTACATATAGGTGTCTTTTGATAATATCTTTGCTAGGTATTTAAAATAAAAGGCACTACTCAAGAAAATATATAACTCGGAATTTAGATTAAGAAAGTTACTTTATATATATGCATATCTCTCAACATCACATAGTAAGGTATTTTTCAATTTGCTTTAGCTCAGAAATTTGACAAAGAAAGTAACTCAGAAAAAGGTTAGGCTTTCGAAAGGTGGAATAAAAAAGGTACCTCCTAAAACAGATGTACTTTGCAATGATCAATATATGTAAATTATATGAAATAATTACCGCCCAGAGAACGACATGAAACTTATTATTAATACAATATTCATTAGTATTTCCACTGAAACATAATTTTTGACACAAATCAACCTCTGAATTGCTGCTTGATCAAATTTTGAAAAAGGGCAGATACTTTTGAAGGCAGTAAGACAGACAATGTATTTATTAAATTGTTTGGGATCAATTTTGTTATTTTTATTATTTTGACTTATTATACAAGTGAGACGTTTTTATGCTAATTTAAAATCAGGTAAATGATTTTAGCTTTGATGCTTTGTTTGGAATCCTATCCAACCAGTCATAAAATGTAAAGTATATTTTAATTTCTGGTCATATAATGATACCATTCTGCCTGGCGCCACATTAATTATTCTGCAAAATCATTTTCCAGATCAATTAAGATAATTTTATCATGTAGATTATTCTTACTCTGGGTCTAATGGGCGGGGCAGGAGAAGTGTCAGCGGACTTAGTAGTTTGGGGGGGCCGCAGGAGAAAATTCATCCAATTTGAAGTTGAAAACAGGTGAACTTTGTTCTTATTTTTCTTCCTTTTCAGGGCATCCAGAACATTAGTGTAATTACCCCTCATTAGTGCCATCCTGCCCTTTTGTCCTTTAGGTTCAAATAAAAATATATATTATATCAAAATTCCTTTAGCTATTGTTGATTTTTATTTTAATATATATATATATACATTTTTTAATTAAATTTATTTTTATTTTAAATAAAATTTAATCATTTTAAATTATTCTAAATGGAGAAATAAACATAATTATAAACATGAAAATAGTGGGAATACATTACCAATTAAATGTTTCAAAAAATGAAAAAATATATATATATATATCAGACATGGCTAATCCATTTTAGATAATTTGGCACAAATCACTATTCTCTTAATCATTGGTTCAAAGTAATATAATGAAGGTAATTCATATAGAAAATGTGAAGATTGCACATACTGATATTTTACTCTTCCAGTGTTTGAATGGATGGTAATAAGCTCTATACCAACATATATTGGGTTCAGAAATTACACAGAAATTGGGGATCACATGGTTATGTACCACAGGTGTTATAATCCTGATTCAAATACACTAAGGTCTGGAGACTTCCACTTCATTTGCTTTATAAGGTATACAATCCCCAGATATATATCAGACATTTTATCTTCATACCAACTGTCTCTCTAAGGTTCTATCTTTCTTGTGTTCAAATCACTGATTGCATTATTTACACTTTCATATTGTATTATATCTGAATTACAATTTGTAATTAGAAAAGGAAGGAGACACACGCAAGATTTTATGAAACTATGATTCTGGATTAAGTTTCTGGACAAGTTGTTCTTTTAATTTTGCTATTTGTTTTCAAATTTTTAATATACATATAAAGAATGTTTGTGAATTCAGAACCTTTTATCTCGCAGAGATATAAACCTCAAATTGAATATATATATTTAACTATGCTGGATACTAGCAATCATTTCTGTCATTTTTAATATACTCATCTTTTTATCCATCCCAGTCGCAAAATGTGTGGGTTTTGGATCTTTTACGTATCACAATTTTTTCAATGTCTATTGCAATTGCATATTTTTAATTTAAAATGAAGAGGGGGAAAGATATCGATTTTAATATTCATATTCCAATAGTAATTCCTAATTATGTAATATTTTATAAAATATTTATTGTGGTAAAATAATCAACTGACATTTAAAGGTAGATGAATAGTAGTCATTAATGGTTCTAACATTAGAAATGAAAATTAGGAAGTGTATTTAGGGTTTTTAAGACTATAATAAGAAAATATATTTTTTTTATATTTTTAATTTGACTTTGGACATTTTGCAGTGGATTACATTTTACTACAGACACTTGGTTAAGATGGGACAAAACATTTGTTTAGGATCACTAAAATATATCGCTATATTTGTGTTTTAAAATACATGACTAGCGTTCGTCTGAAGGAACTTTATAGAGATATAAAATGTTTTTTAAGGAATAACTCTTATTCTGATCAAATTAGTATGAAATAAAGTATTAAGAGGAACTTCTTTATACACTTTTATTCTCGCTAGCTTTCGAACCTACATGGTTCTTCATCTGGCATGGATAGCTTTTACACTAACAAAAGTACTGCTACACAGGGACCTTATATACACCCAGGAGGAAATTTACATGCTTAAGCTAATGGATTAAAAGAGATTATATTACGCCGACGTTAAAATTGGAATATTTACATATAAAAAACCGAAAAGAAGATTTGTAAAATTATGAATATATGTAAAACCAGCTAACATTGTTGCGACAAATGAGTAAAAGTCCAAGGGCACAACCAGGGGCCCCACTCAATGTCACAACCAATGGGGAGGGGATAGGGGGGGGGGGAGGAGTAGTACCCACTATTAATAAAGGACTTTGTATATATCGGGAAGGTCTATTTTGCGGTTAATACTGTTGGTTTGTGAGGAAATGATGGATTCTAAGCATAGTCTGTTGTATTTATGGTTGATATGTCTGTATTTAATGTGTGGATGTTCGAGATCAAAACTGTGGCCTGTTTGTGCGATATGGGTGTAGATTAGGGATTTTGTATCTTTGTTTTGAATATTGCGATTATGTTCTGAAATTCTGATACGTGTGGTTCTGCCTGTTTCCCCGACATATGATGCTGGGCAATTATTGCACTGTAGGGAATAGATGGCGCCAGTAGAGTCTATAGGGAGGGTAGGTCTATCTGATTTGGTAATGCTATTTCTGAGGATGGTGGTTAGGTTGGGGGGACTGTTGTATAAAACTTTGATGCCATATGGGCGTAATATGCGGGATATTGAAACTGCTTTGGGGGAATATGGAAGCCTACATGTGGATCTATAGATTAATCTATAGACATTTAACATGCAGTGTTACAAACAAATCAGAGGCACCCCTATGGGTAGCCCTCTCTCATCAATAATTGCAGAAATAGTCATGAATTCACTGGACACATGGATCAACCAAACCCTCCCCTCTGACATACACTACTGGAGGAAATATGTGGATGATGTTTTTTTTTATTATTAACTCAAACAGCCTCCAACGTATCCATAATACCTTACACGAATTGAACCCAAATATAAAATTCACTTATTAAACCGAATCGAACTCCGCTTTACCCTTTTTAGACATTTTAGTCATACGCACACCGCACACCTTTCAAACCACAGTTTTTCACAAAAAGAACATTCCCTACCAATACACACACTTTTCCTCCAGTAGCCCCATAGCATATAAAATAAATACAGTTAAGACCCTATCCAAGAGAATTTTCAGCCATTGTTCATTGCCCATATTTAAAACTATCGAAAAATCTAGAATCCGTTTGATCCTGGCTGCAGGTTACCCCTTACCCTTTATAGACAGACACATGTTTGATCCATGTGTCCATACAACTACTACAATCTATAGATCCACATGTTGGCTTCCATATTCCCCCAAAGCAGTTTCAATATCCCGCATATTACGCCCATATGGCATCAAAGTTTTATACAACAGTCCCCCCAACCTAACCACCATCCTCAGAAATAGCATTACCAAATCAGATAGACCTACCCTCCCTATAGACTCTACTGGCGCCATCTATTTCCTACAGTGCAATAATTGCCCAGCATCATATGTCGGGGAAACAGGCAGAACCACACGTATCAGAATTTCAGAACATAATCGCAATATTCAAAACAAAGATACAAAATCCCTAATCTACACCCATATCGCACAAACAGGCCACAGTTTTGATCTCGAACATCCACACATTAAATACAGATAATCAACCATAAATACAACAGAATATGCTTAGAATCCATCATTTCCTCACAAACCAACAGTATTAACCGCAAAATAGACCTTCCCGATATATACAAAGTCCTTTGTTAATAGTGGGTACTACTCCTCCCCCCCCCCCCTATCCCCTCCCCATTGGTTGTGACATTGAGTGGGGCCCCTGGTTGTGCACTTGGACTTTTACTCATTTGTCGCAACAATGTAAGCTGGTTTTACATATATTCATAATTTTACAATTCTTGTTTTCGGTTTTTTATATGTAAATATTCCAATTTTAACGTCGGCGTAATATAATCTATTTTAATCCATTAGCTTAAGCATGTAAATTTCCTCCTAGGTGTATATAAGGTCCCTGTGTAGCAGTACTTTTGTTAGTGTAAAAGCTATCCATGCCAGATGAAGAACCATGTAGGTTCGAAAGCTAGCGAGAATAAAAGTGTATAAAGAAGTTCCTCTTAATACTTTATTTCATACTAATAAGATATAAAATGTCTTAGAGTATGTCTCATAAGACTCATTAGCAAATACAGGTGATCAAGAGCCAGCTGCTCGATTGTATATAGAGTAACAATAAAATTAATGAAGTAACTGCGCATGGGTCTCTAAAAAGAGCTGGGATGTCAGAAAGGGCTAATAATCAGAAGAATAAAATATATACCTCATTAAAAAAATTACATTTTTTAATTTTCATATCACCAAACAAATGCTTCCAAGTTTTAAAACCTACTGCAATTTACCTTCAATAAGGTATGACAAAATTTATCAAAATTATTTCAAACCATGGTATGGGAAAGTGCGATATTAAATATAAAATTACGAATTAAATATAAAATACCTTCATAAATAATTCATTTTATTATCCCGAATTTGATTTAACCACTACGATTAAAATATAAAATTATCCATAATTGTTTAACTTTAAGAGGAAGATTATATCTTTAATTTACCTAATAAAAATTTGATCTTCAAATTTTTCTTCTCGTCTCTCAACAATTCAATATGTAAAACCTTTTCTAAATTACAATAGAAAAATGTTATTGATCACTAAGACTTGGGAATTATTAATAATTAACATCACCCAATTTTCATTAAATATCAAACGTGAGAACCATTACTATAAAGATCAATAGTCATTGCTCGTTTTCCTTTCTGAAAATATTAATAAAATCAAAGAGTGTTAATAAACACACGGTACCCTCGATATTTCATACATTTTGAAACAAACCAGGGAAAATTGGATCAAGTATAAAAAATGTCAATTACATACACCAAAATATATCAAACCTTCAATAATCCTTTACATCATCTCAAATAAATAGTAAATCGGGCTTTGCCAAACGTAAAAACGGCCATTAAAAATTATTAATTGACAAAATTTTAATGATTTTTTCTAACAAAAATATATTAAAATTCGCAGGTCTAACAGATCGAAACGCGTACGCTTATTTTTATAAATCAGGAATGTGTAATTGGTGTTGGTCAATTCTGGAATTATGAAAAGATTACCTATTAATTGATATTTATTGTGAAAATGGCGCAAGCAATTAGAAACTTTTAGTTGCACTATCAGGAGATGCCTGATTAACATGATCCATGTACAATTTCACTTTTTTAATATTTTTAAAATTATTTGGCGTTCTCACACACATCTGGCTTTTAATATACATTTTATAATTTATATTTAAAGACCAGGTTTCTTTTTTGGTAATTGAGGTATATCTTGCTCCACCTCAATGAGGGCCAACAGCCCGAAGCCGGTTATGTGGTTGGGTTTTTCGTTAATTAAGAATGGGTATCAGACCGATTCTGGATTAATGCAAAAAAACAAACAAATAATAGTTGATATTCATTGCTCAATCCATCAGTAATTTCTAGTTACACTATCAGGAGATTATTTTTTGAAAAAAGATTCAACTTTTGACTATTCTCAAAAAAAATATATGCAAAACATTCGTGTTTGTGAAGAAAGATCTTACGATAAAACTAAAAAATGCTAGTGACTGATACGGAAGTAAATTGCATCGCGAAATCAATACAGCAAATGGATGATAAATTAAAATAAATAGAGAGTGTAAAAAATTCAACCCAAGATTCAACACACCGCAACACAATGTCATCTAAAGTGGTATCTCCAAAGGTGTATCAAATAATTAAAAATTTGGGCACTATAATTTGCACGGATTGTAAATGTTGCACGGTTATCAATAATATTCTGGTAAAACAAAAAAATGCTTTAAATTAAACCCAATCCACAAAGGCCAGAGTGTGCTAAGACCTTAACTTATTTATATTGCGGTTTTCATGAAGAACTCTTCACGATTATGTGTCATTAATGCGCAGGCCGCATTCTAATCTCCTCTGTATCGTTCCAATTTTAGTATATGTACGGACAAACATACATGTACAGAGAAATCTAGAAAATATCATACTCATCAACCATGTCTTCAGGTATTAGAATAATTGTATATATGGAGTAAAACTCTTCTTATATCTCATATTGCTATAACATAATTTATTGAAAAAATAGCACAAATGTAACATTGTACTGGGATAAGGTGCATAAATTAAGAAATAGGCATCTCCTTATCGTGCAACTGAAAGTTGCTGATGGCTGGCGCCATCTATCGGAATAAATATCAACTATTCCCGTGGATTTTTAATTATTCCAGAATTGGCCAAATGTGTGGTTAGCTTTTCTTGATTAATCAAGAATGGGTATTTGGCCAATTCTGGAATAATTAAAAATCAACGAGAATAGTTGATATTTATTCCGATAGATGGCGCCAGCCATCAGCAACTTTCAGTTGCACGATAAGGAGATGCCTTTTTCATAATTTATTGAGTTATTACGAATCTAGATTTATTTCATAACTATTATATCATCATATATCGTGTTCCTTTTTGCATACTTCAAAATTATGCTTCATCCTACAATTTAACGCTGAATGGCATTTTAAAGGATTTTTATAAAACAATTGTAGGTCAATATAATATTATTTATCACTACTCTAATGTCCATAAGTTTCATGAATTTAGAAAATTTAATTGCATTCAACCAATTATGTTAACCAGATTTACATAATAGACATGTGTAAGTCAACTGACACATTAGCATACCGTAGCTCTGCCACCTTTTTGTTTTGATCCTGTGGTTTCCACTTTGTTCATTCTGTGCTAGCATGAGAAATACACTTGGCATGTTTGGAAATATATTCCATAAATTGGTCATATGTTGGTGATATGATGTATTTCACAGACAACTCCTATTCATTTTTCAGATGGTCGCTAAGATTATAGCTGGAGGAAATATACTAACATTTATTACTCTTTAATTCCAGAGACTCGAGGTTTTTAAGGTCTCATTGCAAACATCCATGAATTTCTAGAGACTTTTTTATTCTTGATTCTTATTAGCCCTGAGAAAAAATAGCTTTGTCACCTGAACATATGCCAGCACTCTAGGGTTGCCACATCTTAATGTTGATGTATACCAGGTGTTGCCATAAATTTCACATATTAATGGAACCTTATTATTTGTTGAGCTGCTTCTCCTTTTACTGTAGAATTTAGATATTACAACTTTTGCAGGCTAGCCAACCCTGGTTTTTATCTTTTGCTGTTTAAAATATTTATTTAAAGTTTACCAAAGCACTTACATCTCCAAATTTGGTTACCTAAAATTGTGTTTACTATACATTTTCTTGATGCTTCGGAGTCATTATTTTCTCGTGAATCTTAACTCTTTGACAAGTTTCATTTTTAAACTATAAATTTTCATTGTGTAACTCTGAAATGCTTCAATTTCTGTTTCATCTTCAATCTTCTCCAATGATAATGGTTCCCCATAGAAGTATTTGATTATAGATTTTATGCGTTTCACATCTTAACTTATTACTTCCAACTGGTTCTCTCTCTTATTTATATATTCACTTATTTATTTATATTTTCATATTAATATTTATTCTGTATTTAACCTTATATAATCTTATATGGACATTATAATAAATCATTTTCAATCTCAATTTCTCTCTCCAGCTATTTTGCGGAGTACAAGGCTCCTGCGTGGTTCAGCGAACCCCATTACCCACCTAACCAGCCAGAGGGCCCGCCGGGCCCTAGACTCAGCACGGCTGCAGGCGCATCCTATTGCAGAACTAGCTGCCCGGTGGCCTCCACCGTGGATTTTCCCCTCTTCATCCCCTGGGCTGACATGCGTCGCAACTGCTTCTTGGGGCACGACGCAGACATCGCCTTACGGATGACCCTCCATGCTCTACCCCATCCTGACCATCCTGTCTCGAGGTGTGCCAACTGTGCCGCTTGTGGGTCTAGAGAAGGTTCTTTGACCCCCAAATATTAGAGTTGCCGAACCGTGCGACCCCTTCTCCGGGAGGGGTTCACTTCCTGTGACTTGTTTCTGGATTTGCAGGCCTGGCTCTTCGGTGTCGGCCTCCATTCCGAAGCGATGTAGATCAGAAATGTGGCGAAGGCTATCATCTACAAGTACCATCTTGGTCTTGAGGTGGGTAATGCCAGCCAACACCTTGAACTACCCACTGTGTGGGAGAGACCTCTCTTAGTCCATCGGTGTCGGAGTCTTTCCCGCGGTGGGCCCCAGCAATGACGACTTTGTATATATATTTGAATATATGTGTATATTTTTTATCTATCTATATTTTTTAATCGTATATGTATCAATATATAATCTTAAAAACGAATAAACAAATTTTAAGAAGGAGAATATTCAAACATACAACTTGTTCAAATATAAAATGACTCATCGTATATATTGTTTATTCTCTTAGAAGCCATATATAGTAAACGATGTAGTGTTCAGTTAGGTGTATCACATTTGATATTCACAGCTTAAGGACACCAGGTAAATTCGGCAGCTATTATTTAAATAAATGCCTAAAATATAACAAGATTGATTATTTCACAAATTCAATGGAAAATTGGTCATTTCTGACTGTACTGTGTCACCCTGTCTGTAATGATGTCATATTATAACTTGGTTGAGGGAAGTTTACTGTATGGTTCTGCTGTTATTAATGTTCTTTTGACGATATCGATAAATTATGTTATTTTTTCGCAATTTATATATTGGTAAATTATATATATATATATATATGTAGTAAACCCGATGTGGAATGTGCTGGGCAGTCGTGGTAGTGGGTGCGTGATGGGATTCCCGCACTGGGACAGCAAGAGACAGAGGCAGGTCTAGATGGTAACTCCAAGAGGAAGAGGTAGACCACGGACGAAGGTAGTCGAACCACGGGTGTCGCGGACGCCCTAGCCGAGTGTATAACGGCGTCGCTCTGAAACAACTAACTAAACAACTGCCTTTGTCCCATTTCTGGGCTCTTTATATTACTCTGGACGCCGGAATATGTGGCGATTCCTGATTGGCTACTGTAAACACGTCTTTTTATGGCGCCAGGTTGTTTTCGTCTGGCCTTTGTCGTCTGGTCTACCTCTTCTTCTTTGTTTTATTTGTCACTTCCATTGTTCGATACATATTTTTATATATAGATATGGGGTTATATAATAATTATCAGAAGAAGGTTGTGAACAATCTAACTCAAAATATACTACAGAATGTGCCCCCGGTGATGAAGGTTTGGTTGGGGGAATGACATGTAATGAATGATAACTTAACAAACCTATTATAAAAAAAATAAAAGAAATAATTTGTATACAAATTAGTTAAAATTATTATTAAACTACAAGTTAAAAAGAGAAAGATGTTGTAATGGTGGTGTATCAATGAAAAAAAAATCAAGGTTATGAAAATAAAAACGCACAAAATGAATGATAAAAGATTAAGAGAAAGTATATAATACAAAATGGTAAATATGATAAAATGAATCGTACAAGGAAAGTAATATCTTATTGCATAAAAGATGAGCGGAGAAAAATGAATTTATTTTATTGATTGAACGTATAATATGACGCTAAGGTTGAAAAAGGGAAAGAGGGTATCTGAGCATGTTTCTGCAAAGTAGTATCCCAAGCATTCTGCAATGCAATGCGAACTTGTTTAAGTGAGGCATTGTTTTCATTAACAGAAGGCCTAAGATATTCCGTCTGCATCATTAGCTCAGACAGTGAGAAGAGGTGGGAAGATTGATGGAGGTAAAAGGGAGAGGTAGAGGTAAGAGGGGTAAGAGGGATCCCTGTTGTCCATAATGATTGTGCCCGGTTGAATTATGAGAAGAAAAAAAGTGAAAAGTTGAAAAAATGGTGAATTGATATGATGAGTCGGGCGATGAGAAAAAAAAAATAAAAATATCGCGCTGGATATCCTGAACTCATTATGGGGAATGGGTATAACGAGGAAGGATTGTTCCAGTCGGATTAATCAATGAAAAAAAACAAAAATGTTCGGCGAACTGGAATCCCTTGGAAGGTAGTTGGAGGTTTGAAGGATGTGGAAAAGGAGAGGTGGGTGTAAGAGATTCATTGCTGTCAATTTTGATTGTGTCCGGCTTGTGTGGGAAAAGAAAAAGTTGAAAAATGAAAAAATGATGAGCCGGACGATGAGAGGAAAAAAAATAAAAATCTAACAGGGTCTCCTGAGCTCACTGTGGGGAAATGTAAAGCGAGGAAGGGTCTTCTAGTTAGTTTAATCAATAAAAAAAAAAAAGAAAATGGCTGACGAACAATAATCTCTTGATGGATGTAAAAAGTTGGGAGGAAAGGTTCATGGGATAGAGTTAAGAGGTTGTAAGGGAAGCGTCAAAAATAACATTTTGAAAATATATTAAGAAAAATAAAATGATAAATGTTTTATCTGTTTAAGAAATATTATAAATATTGTTAGGTGTAGGTTTTTTAAAATGGTGCCTAAAATAGTTGAAGTTGTTGATTTCTAAGTCTAAACATGATGTGAAAAAGAAAAAGAAAAAAAAATTATATTAAAGGTAATCTATATATATAAAATTGAATGTCTGTCTGTTTGTCTGTTTGTCTGTGGTCTGTGTGTACTCTATAGATTCAAAAACCGTACATCCAATCGCCGTGAAATTTTGGGATACTATTAGGCATATCCCCGGAAAGGTTTACGAAAAATAATATCTTGAATATCTATAATATCCTTAGAGTTATTTGCAGAATTGTAGCTTTAACTCGCAAGCAGCGCCACCTTGCAACGGAGATAGGCTTAGTTCTGCCCCACCCCGTTAGAGAATGGATTCGCCCGGCCGCCGGCCGACATTCCAAGTACCCACCGACCAATCAGGGCAGAGTTGGTGACACAGATGTGCGGGAAAGCCTCGCGGGAGCTTGCCCAAGATGACCTCCAGGAACTTCGTCCATCTTCCATAAACGACCATGAATTTATTCAACCTTATCGAATATTTTTCAAGGGACCGGGAAAAAATGTTCACTAGATAAAACGATGATTTTGTAATGTAGAAAATTATGAAAGACAAAATTCAGGATGACACGGCACACAGGGACCGGGAAAAAATGTTCACTTTATCGAGAGATTCAAATATACGAGTTTCAAATTATCAAAATATATCTTTTTTTTTATAAGTTTATAGAGAATTGTTTTAACAAATGTTCGTTAGACAAACCTTTACTCGGGTAAAACCTCGGGCGAAGCCGGGTACGTCCGCTAGTAATATATAAAGGGTTGATTGGTAGTTGAAGACATTAATAAACAAAATGATATTATCGATTAATAGTGAAATGTTTTATCTACATCTGTAAGTTAAAAAAACAAAGTCCAACACCACAAAACTAGGTAAGCTGTAAGTCTATTTACAATATATGAGAGAAAAAGTTAAAAGAAAACAAAAATATTCGTTCTTGAAAAAAGGGAACATATTTACACACAATGTAGGCGCAAGATTATTGATGTCTTGCTAGTTTGGCCTACGGGGAGGCAATGTGGCCCTATGTCGCTTTGGTCCGGTCTGAGAAGTTGGTCTTTGCCAGATCTTCCCGATTATATTATGTGAGACCAGACGGGGAGCGATCTTGATCCCTAAAATGATGTCATTGTAGTGGAAGATGGGACTTTTTAGGTACATGTAGTATGTAGTGCATGTTTTAGGCGCTAAAAAGATTGCAGAGCGTTTAATGCAGTTGGTCTGCAAAATTTTTAGGTGAGCCTACCCAAACGCCGGCTTGTTACGTTTGGGAAACATCATTTAAAATATTAACTTAACAGATCTTTTCTCCATGTAACATTACGTTACATATGGGGAAATGAGAGGCGACAAAAAGAAAAAGAAAAGTTAAAGCCTTTTTTATTCCTAACAAGGGAGCCGGTAATGTCGTGTATGTTCGTATTAAAAGCGTACCCAAAAACCCTATAATTGAATGATTGACAGACAAGAGTGTTGAAGATTGGAATATTGTCTTGGCGATGGAAATTAAAATTGATGTGAACAATCTAGAAAAGTGCGAGATAAAAATGTATGTTTTAACAGGTAGGCAGGCAGGCAGGCAGGCGCCAAAGTGGCGCAAGAAAGTCGAGCTCGTGTAGCCTTGTATAAGCAAAACCGAACACCGCGGTGGCGAGCGTTGTGTTTTGTTTTGATAGGAGGGTAATAGGATAACTATTTATGTAACATGGATTGTTTGCCACTCAGTGGCATCTGTGTACCAAATGTTCTTCTAATCGAGTTAATATTGCGAATACTTTTATCAATAGATCAGGATATATGAGGGAGGATCGGTGCTTAAGTAATTCAGAACCAAGGTGTTGGTGTAGAGGCATATAAAGATAATAGGTTTTGTGAGACTTTCAGGACCTATATTTTCGCTAATTTTATGAGAATAGTTGGGGGGACAAATGATTAAATGGTTCAGAAAATCGATGAGCTATACTTTTTTCTATTGGACTAAACAAGTTGGGGTCTAGATGTCGGAAAGGATCTATTATTCTATTTATTTTTAGGGTTCTATATATATATATATAATTTGGGTGGTGAAATATAAAGGACCTCTTCATTATAATATTGTAATTTATTTACATGTACAGTATCGCTATCATTACCTGTAATCCTATTGGGTCTATTTATATGTACGACATTATCAGAAATTATTTCAGTAATTTTATATGGACCTGTAAAGTAGGGTACTAACTTACCGCTATTTGGATGATGATACGCCTTTACTAATACTAAATCTCCTGTATCAAAGGGTGGATTTTTATGTTTGTTATCATATTTATGTTTCTCTTTGTCGTGTCTGTCATTTGTACGTTGTATTGCTAGTTTTCTACTTTCTATTATATTGGGATAGGGGTTTAGGTGGTTATTTAAGTCTGAGGGGATTATATTATACATTAAAAATACGGGGGGAAATCCAGTTATCGTATGGGGGGTATCGTTATATTTATTAGTTACTATCTTAATTAACTTAGTCCAGGAGGTCCCAGGATTCTCTAAGTTCAGTAACCTCAGTTTCCCGGTGAGTGTCGCGTTAAGACGCTCGCATAAACCGTTAGCTTGAGGGTTATTTGCAGTGGTTAGTAGAGGCTGTATCCCGTTCTTTATTAAGAATCTCCTGAACTTTGGGGAAGTAAAAGCAGGTGCCCGATCCGAAAGAAGGCGTTTTGGGCGGCCACACTGCAATACCTTTTTGAGACACTGAATGTATGTGATTATATTAGTTGACTTACTGGGGAAGGTCCATGTATACCGACTTAGGTGATCTACAATTACGTGTAAGTATGACTTAGAATTACCGTATTTAGAAAAACCTGAAATAGTGTCTATAGATAACATATCGAAGGGTTGTAAAGCTATAGGGGGGCGTTCTAATCTACCATATAACGGACCTTTCGGTTTCTTTATAAGTTGGCATGTGGGACAGGACCTATTATACTTAACTATGGATTTGGTCATTCCACACCAAGTATACTGTGTGGAGATGAGCCTAATCATTTGGGATACACCAGGATGGTTATATTCTAAATGTACTTTATTAATTAGCGTATGTTGTAATGAAGGGGGAACTATAATCTTGACAATACCTTTACGTTTGATTGTATGGAGGCCATCTATATTCGTTTTGATAAGTGTAGATGGAGGTAATTGGGGTTGCTTTTCTATTATTTGGGTGGTCGTGAGAAAACCACATAAAGGATTGCGGGACAGTAGGTCTGCCTCGTACTGCGTTTTACCTTTTATATATTTTATATCGTATTCGTATGCGGACATCTTTAAGCTCCACCTAAAAAGTCTACCCGTTGGGGTTTTTATGGTTTTTAACCATTGTAATGCATGGTGGTCCGTAAAAATTGTGAACCTTACACCTGCGAGATAGATGCGGAATTTTTCCACACTATCTATCACAGCAAGGCATTCCAACTCTGTGATGGTATAATTTTTCTCATGGGGTCGGAGTGCTCTGCTGTAATATTGCACGGGGTGTAGAGTGCCGTCTGGATGTTGTTGTTTTAGGATGCCAGCTATTCCCTGAAGTGAGGCATCACAGAATAGCTGACAGGGTAATCCTTCTTTAAAGAGGTGTAGTACCGGTTTTGTGGTCAGACATTCCTTTAGAGTGTCAAATGAATGTTGGCATTCTGTATCCCAGTGCCATGGGGTATCTTTCTTAAGTAGGTTATTGAGGGGGTTCCTAATGCGGGCGTGATCTTTTATAAATTTATTATATACATTGATGGAGCCTAAGAATGATTGGATGGATTTAACGCTAGTGGGGACCTTAATGACATTAATTACATCTAAATTTTTTACTAATGGAGTGTATGTGCCTGATGATATGGTATAGCCTAAAAATTCTATTGTAGTTTTAAAGAAGTCACACTTATTATAATTTAATCTAAAATTTTCCCTATTACACATATAAAAAAATTGTTGTAAGTGATCTAAATGTTCTTCTATGGAATTTGAAAAGATAATGAAATCGTCGAAATAATGTGCTATAAAATCTAACCTATTTCTTTGCAATATCTGACTGACTGCTCGCTCATACACCTGGGGTCCTATTTTAATCCCGTATGGTAATCTTTCGAAATTATACTGACCCTCTAACGTGACAAAAGATAATAAATTTCTATCAGGGGGACTTATTTCGATGGACCAGTATGCTGATGAAAAATCGGCGCGGGAGTAAATTTTGGCGTTGGCTAATTTATCTAAGATATTCTCTATGAGCGGAAGGGGGTGAACATCGGGGAAAATTATTTCATTCAGGCGGCGGTAGTCTACGCAAAATCGTTTTGTCTTATCCCTTTTGGTAACTAAAGTAACGGGGGATGAATAGGGGGAGAAAGAAGGCTCTATAATATCATATTCTAGCATTTTCCCTACTCGTTCTTGTATTTCACGTTGATCTGAAAGAGATGTACGATACGGTCTGAGTGCAATTATTTTGTCTGAATTTGTCCTAATATTGATAGGGGGAATTTTCAATTTTGGGATGTTATATTTGTTAGTAGAAAAAATATTTGAGTAATTCTTAATGATATTCATAAAAGTTAAAGGGATATCAGTCCTAACACATAAATTACAAGAATCATTAAAAATTTTACATTGATGTTCAGAGGGATATAGTGGGGGTAATAAATATAAATGGGGAAAATGAACTAAAGTTTGGCTGGGTGCATTTTTGTCACAATTGGTAGAGGTCTTGTTCAAGGTAATGGGACATGGTATAGGATGGATATTTTCCCCTTGCAATAATGGAGAATGTGAATTAGGCATGTTTTTTAAATGACCCATATTGGGCGGATTGTGGTTACTCTCTCCATTATTACATGGGGTTACATAGGTTATATTCAAAGGAAAAACAAGGTAACGTGGTAAGATTCTTTAATTGAACACGACGAGCTTTCAGGCAGCAACTGCCCTTCTTCAGGTCTCATACAAGTGTAGACAAAGAAGTGCCATATTTATAAGCGAAAATATTTACATATATACGCGCAAGGAATAAGGAATTTTACATACTGGAGATTGGAAAGGGGAATTTGCATATTTACAAATAAAAATAAAACAAACTCTGTGTAAGAAATAGAGGCAAAAACGGAGATAAAAATTAAATCTGAAGGCAAAACACGGAGATAAAAATTGAACCGTAAATAACAATAAAACCCAGAAACATATCAGCGAGTGAGGCCGTAAAATATTGTATATTGCGGTGGGAGATCAATCTTCCGGTTAAAACTGGGAGTACAGTTGGACACCAGTGCTTCCAGAACCAAGCGTTGGTACTTGTTTCCAATATCCCTGTATACAGAAATCGTATCGTCTAAATTAAAGGAATGGTCGAAATCTGCCATGTGTTGAAAGATGAGAGATTTTCGATCTTTGGAACGTATATTACGGTTGTGTTCGCGGATTCTAGTGGCGATGGTTCGACCAGTTTCACCAATGTAGCATTGCTCACAATCGTTGCATGATATTTTATAGATGCCGTTATTGAGGGATAGAGGGTTAAGTTTGATGGAGCTTTTTGTTATGGGGTGCCGTAAGGATGCTTCTAGGGAAAGCGAATTTTTGAAAAACGTGCGAATACCGAATTTTCGTAAAAATAACGCAATATCAGAGTTCGTGGTCGAAAAAGGAAGGACACAGACGTTTTTATACAGCGGAGGTGTAACTTTTTTGTGGTTCGGAACGTAAAAATGGCGGTCAATAAAATTATGAGGATAACCGGCGGATAAAAGATGGGTGTAAACGGTACGCTTCTCGATCGTTCTAAATAAGGCAAGGGAACAATGAGTATATACCCGTTTGGAGAGAGTTTTTACCGTGGTGATTTTGTGAGAAACCGGGGCATGTGATAAAAAGTGTAAATAGGAGGGAGTGAAGTTAGGCTTGCGAAATATGGTGGTCTGAAAAGTGCCATTAGTGTTGATGACTAAAACGTCTAAAAACGGGATGCAATTAAAACAGGATGGGTTGTGAGTAAAACGGATATCATGATGGTATGAGTTTTAAAACCGTGAGTATGGGGAGATGGTCGGTATCACGATGGAGGCAAAAAATGTCGTCAACGTACCTCGACCACATCTCGATCCCCAAATGATTATGGGAAACCAACCACCGGTCCAGATTAGACATAACAATCTCAGCTGCTATTGTGGAAAGAGGGCTGCCCATAGGGGAGCCTCTCATATAGGTTATATGGTACCATTTCTTAGACAAAGGAGCATCACATTGATAAATAGAATGATTATATAAATTTAAGGTCAAACAAAATTGACTAATGGAATTTAATGACAGTATACCAAAAGGTAATAAATTATCTATTATATAAAATTTAATTGATTTTGTAATTTTTCCTATGGTAGTGGTCAAAAATGTATATCCTATCGAATTTATTTGAGTAGATATGGAATTGATTAATATATGGCATGGATATAATTTTAAAGGATTAGATAAGTTTTTACTAAGATGATTAAAAATATTTAAATTAACTATGTTAATAGAGGCTCCTGTGTCTAAGAGGAATGGGCAATAAAAAATATTAAAAATTTTAGGTTTACATAGAATATTGGATAGTTTAGGGACGAAAACTGGAGTTTTCGTTGCCTTGTGGGGTGCGAGAAGACCTGGGGGCCGGCACGGGAAGGTTGTGGGCGCCATTTTGTTCAGGTGGGAAATAATGCGCTGTAGGTTGGCCGTGGTAGGCCTGCTGCCTGTAGGGTCGCCTGTTCATGGAACATTCATTGTTCCAGTGATCACCTTGGCAGTATTTGCATGGTGAGGGTGGTCTCCTGGCACCAGAAGGGTATCTTGGGTAATTATTTGGTGAAAAAGGATTGTAGTTCCTTCCCCTAGAAGGGGTTCCGGTATCACGATGAAAAGCACTGGTGTTGGAAACACCTTGAAATGGTTCGGATGGAGTAGGGAGTGAACTGGTCCCTTTTATTCTGGTCATGGTAGAGTACCATTCGGTCAGGGTTTTAGGGGCTATGGCCCTCATGAGGCGCTGATCACTGGTCTGGAGGCCTTCCGTTAATGCTTCTACTATGATGGGATTAGTTAGGCCCAGTTGTAATCCCATTGTTATTTTTTGACGGTAATATTCTCCTAATTGGATCTGATTAGTTAATTTAAAAGTTAAAAATTTGGTGAAAGTGACCTCGGATTTTCCGGGGTAGAGATCTATGAGAGTTTGTTTTGCTTGACTGTATGGCAGAGAGGCCAGATTTAGTTCGTTGTAGAGGGAGAGGGGCTCACCTTTGAGCAGTGCGCGGAGCCGAGCTTGTAGCGTGGCGTCATCTTGCGGTCCCTCGCTTGTCCGCTCGAGCTGCTGGATGAAGTTGTTTGCTGCGTTGGATCCGTCGAAAGGAGAGATGAGGGCTTCCTCCACACGAGGCACGGCTATTCCCCGAATGGCGTCTGTTAGGCGGCTTACTAGTTCGTCGCAGTGGGGTTGCATGTTGGTGAGGGCATCCGCGAAGTACTCGTCTTCAGCCTCCGTCATCCTCTGCATGTTGCTGTCCTCAGTCATCCTGTCGACTTCAACGGGTTCTGTAAAAAACCCGATGTGGAATGTGCTGGGCAGTCGTGGTAGTGGGTGCGTGATGGGATTCCCGCACTGGGACAGCAAGAGACAGAGGCAGGTCTAGATGGTAACTCCAAGAGGAAGAGGTAGACCACAGACGAAGGTAGTCGAACCACGGGTGTCGCGGACGCCCTAGCCGAGCGTATAACGGCGTCGCTCTGAAACAACTAACTAAACAACTGCCTTTGTACCATTTCTGGGCTCTTTATATAACTCTGGACGCCCGCATATGTAGCGATTCCTGATTGGCTACTGTAATCACGTCATTTTATGGCGCCAGGTTGTTTTCGTCTGGCCTTTGTCGTCTGGTCTACCTCTTCTTCTTTGTTTTATTTGTCACTTCCATTGTTCGATACATATTTTTATATATAGATATGGGGTTATATAATAATTATCAGAAGAAGGTTGTGAACAATCTAACTCAAAATATACTACATATATATATATATATAATATTGGTATTTTATAAGAGAGTTGTTCATGAAAAATAAATAAAAATTAACACAGCAACTAAAGATATACGTGCTTGGTGTGGATCAGAGATACAGAAGTTTGAAATATATTGCCACGTGGAAAATTAGGAAAGACAAACTCATGACGACACAGCAATTTTTTCAAAGCAGGAAAAAGCTATGAATAAAACACAAAATAAGCTTTGAGGGATATTTACAGAGAGTAGCTAAATATAAACAACAATAATGATACTCCACTAATAAAATAATGAAAACTTTGCTACATATCTTATTCCCTATGGTAGCTATGACCCATTGCTTACAATTATTATCTTTACTGACATAGATCTGACGTGCTTCTGCCAAGGATTCCATCGGATTCTTGGAACTTTGTCCTTAGTACCTTAGCGTCCTTTTTCTTTCAGCGTGAAAAGCGGCTTATCGTCGTATCGTATAGGGACATCGTCATCTTGGAAGGAATTTTTTGCTTTGACACGACGGTGTAATCCTAGTTTCAATCTCTGAGAATGTAGATCACAGAACCCATGGCCTCTAGGTCTTTTCGGCGATCTTCAGTTTGTCTTCCCTAATTTACTCAGCATCTCCGCCAAAATGCCATCTGAAAAATTAAGAAAAACAAACTTCAGGACGACACTTCAATTTATTTAAGGCAAGAACAAACTATGAAAGATAACAAAAGATTAACAATGAGGTAAGTTTACAGAGTATAGCAAAATACAAACATCAAAAATGATACTTTGATAATAAAAATATTAATAATTTGCTACAATATTTTGCGATTTTAACGTGATTTTTCTCCTTTCCAAATTTTCGTTTTTTTAAATTGCAAATGAATTCAAACTTTCCTTTAATTTTTACATCACTCTAAACTCGCTATTTATTGTCGTATGCATGAAATACATATAAGCAGACATTCAAAAGGTACTTCATTAATGATATTAAAATTTTAATTTATATATAAAAATGAGGCTATAATTTATATTCTTGAAATTTTGGTGAATATACCCTCAGATGTTCTTTTTCATAAAGTTGATCATATACTTTTTATTGAAACATGAGGGACATTGTTAGGGGTAAAATTACAAGCATCTATAGTTAGCGAATTCCTTCATATATATATATTTCTAATTCGCGAAGAATACCATCCTAATGAGAATATAAAATATTCCCTATGAACTATTAGTATGTAAATATTTACTCAACTAGTTTCCAAACAAAACTGTAAAGTGAAGAGAGAACGTCAGAAAAATCAATTTATCACAGAGTTATAAATATTTTTGTGAGATTTGATCTTTCATATATGATATTCCATGTATAATGAAACACAAAAGACTTATGAAAATTGTTTTAAACTAAGGGATTTCAAATAAATTAAAATTATATCTACTTGATATTTGTAAAATTAAATTTTAGAACAAACGTGTATCCCAAAAAAATAATGACATGCAATAATCATTTTCTAATTATTTTATTTATTTGATAAGATTATTGCTATATAGTACAAAAAAAAAGATGAATGAAAAATTCATTTGTTCCCTTTCAATCATGGAACAAAATTAGGTGAATAGTGTCGATTTCCTCAAGAACATCCAACACACCGGAAGGCAATTTTTGCGTAGAGCGCAGGCTTCATTCCCTCTGTGTTTTAGCGTGGAGTTCCCAGTATTTGGTGTAGGAAATAAGATGACCATCCTCGTGATCTTCTTTTCTGATATTCTCTGTGTAAGGGCAACGTTGCGGCCTTGTCCAGTATCCTCCAATCTTTCTGAATTGTATTGGATAAATTTATTTTGGACAAGTTTAACTCGATGTAGTTCTTGTAGCCCTGGTTTAGAGTTTTAAGAAATCATCGATGTTTCTGCACACATATAATATCAAATGTAGCACATAATTAATTAAAAATTAAATAAAAACTATAAAATAATAAATTAATGGGTGCTATCTGAAGGGTCGCTATTTGATATCTATCTACGTTCTAGGTGCATTATTTGGTAACTCTCCAATAAAGCTCAAACTGAGATTAAACCCGTTAATAAACAGAACATACAAGGATATTATCCAGCCTTCTGTGCTGTACATAGGGCACCCCAATTTCTCATAAAGGATAGCTATACTTATGCAAGGATATATATTTTCAACACATTTATACAGTTTTCTATTTGAAATATTTTGACTATAAATAAAGGTTATAATCTCTTATATTATATACATATCTGCCACCTTCATTGAATATGGATTGTAGTTTAAACTGTTATGAGCAAAGTGGACTTTAGGCCTTTTTTGAAAATAATACATGAAGATTATATAATATAATTTAGAAAGTGACATTCAAACATGGTGGTATCAATTTTAAGGTATAAACATCAGGCTTCCAAGGAAATATTTATTCTCGAAATATTTGATTTTTTATGTTGGCTAAAAAATATATATTACAATTTTTTAAATGAAATCCCCCTCCCCCAAACCACAAGTTCTAATTTTAAAATTTGTGTAGATGGATACAAGACTAAGGGAGAGCCCTGAATACACATTTCTTGTTTCACACGCTAAAGTTGTTAAATAAATAAATTTTGCACTCAAAATGTGTGCATATATAATTAACTCCTCAGGCTTTTTATTATCCTTCAGAATTTTTATAAAAGTGAACAGTAGTCACAAAGTTAATTGAAAATGACAACATAGGGTCGGAAAAACCTAAGGTATAAAAAAGTTTTAAAAAAAGATCGATGCAAATAATTTAAGACTAAATCAAAAAGCCAACTTCCACAATGGTTTCTTTCAAACATAAATCAAAGATCATAAAATAATTTTATATTGAAAAATGTGTATAAAGGAAATTTTAAATGTGGATTCTTATATTTTAAAATATATGAGAACAATATATTGAAC
Organism: Cordylochernes scorpioides; assembly: GCA_030710605.1. Taxonomy (NCBI): domain Eukaryota; kingdom Metazoa; phylum Arthropoda; class Arachnida; order Pseudoscorpiones; family Chernetidae; genus Cordylochernes; species Cordylochernes scorpioides. The sequence continues at coordinate 75,308,168 of CP092866.1, read as the reverse complement.
AAGTTAAAACATCGGCTAGAAATTATGTAAATCTGTTGTGATTGTAAATAGCTAAAATTATGTAAATAATTATCTTTTTTTTTTAATATATATAGTTATGGCTCGAGAGAGTCGTGGTATGTAAAACTTGAGGATCAGCGGCGTCTGGTTCTCATCGTTTGTTAACTTCCAAGTAAATAAAACAAAAGTTCATCCTAACCAACGGCTGGCCTGATTTCCAAAACTACATCTGGTGGAGACGCCGGAACAATCCCTTCTAGTATTTTAACCTGGACTGCAAGTTAAGAAGAAGCCGACGTTTACAAAGTTTGCCACCACTCTTGGTCGAAATGGTGAAAGAAGAAGAAAAGTCGCATGTACAGCCGGCAGCTTTCACATATCTGCAACAACCAAGAAACCCCCCGAATTTCTCCCGAAAAGGTTCTGAACTCGCCCATCTCTGGTTGAAAAATTACAGCCGCGTTGCTGCCTACAATGGATGGGACGAATCATGTGCTTGGCCAATGTAGTCTTCTTTCTGGAAGGAGCAGCGAGATGCTGGTTCGACAACGTGGAGGAAAGCATCACGACATGGAATACGTTAAAGAAGAATTCACCAGAACGTTCGGTGATAAAGAAGACTACGCCAGAAGGATTGAATCGTCCCTCAAGGTAAGAGCGCAAAAGCCAGACGAGTCGGTCGAACTCTACATCCAGGACGTGCTGAACCTCTGTCGACAACTGAACCCGAACATGTCGGAGGAGTACAGGGTGGGCTACCTCATTAAAGGAGTGGCTGAAAACATTTACCGGGCCCTACTTGGAATTGAAGTGACAACGACCGGTGAATTCACTCAACACTGCCGGGGTATTGAAAAGCTAAATAAAAATAGAATCAGCAGTGTTAGATTTGAGAGAATCCCCACCGTTTCGGCAATTAATGAAAATGAGTACCACCCTTTAAAGGAAATGATCAGAGAGATCATCAGGGAGGAGCTTCGATCTGCTCCGAATGAACTAGATAATCTTCCTTCTCCGCAGGGATTAGAAGATAGAGTTTGGCAGAGAGTCGAACAAAATCTAGCACCCATTGACAAAGCACCAGTTTTCCACTCCGGAAGGGCGGTCAAGAATTACCGAAGTGGACAACAAAATGCAGGGGAAGCGGTGAGAAGGAAAACGGACGAATTCCGCACCAGAGAAAACATTCCCATATGATTTTATTGCAATAGACCGGGACATGCCGCAAAGCATTGTTGTGATCGACGCCGCGACCGTGATGAGAACGAACCAAGTAGGACCCAAAACCGATTTTATTATGGCCGTAGAAGACCCGGATCCATCTATATGGCCGACTTTATGACGCCGCATATGGAACAATCTGATCGGAACAACTCTCCTCGACGCAATTTACCAAGAAGTTCTTCTCCCTATCCTGGACGCGGGAGACCGATGACAAGACGTCGCTACTCTAGATCGCCAGACCGGACTCCTAGCCGATCTCCTCATAGAGACGTGCAGGAAAACTAGGAAGCACGGCCTGTAAGAGAGGTAAGGTCGGACATTGTTTAAAGCCTCCACAGACGCGAGCCGACCTAGACGATAACTACATGTGGGTGAGTATCAATGGCCGTCATGTCGAAGCTCTCATTGACACAGGGGCGTCATATTCGGTCTTTTCCAGCAATTTTAGAAAGTCGATGAAAGCTATAATGTTTGAGAGCCCGAACATAACTTTAAGGGTCGCAAACAATCGTTTTGTTGCTCCACTAGGAAAATGTCGCCTAAGAGTGGAAATAAATGGCCTTCAGCGGATCTTCGAATTTCTCGTTCTTCCAAATTGCAGCCACGACGCCATCTTGGGATGGGATTTTCTCGAGTCTTCAAAAGCAGTTATTGACTGTGATCATTCTGAAATTTCGTTTTCAGAGACGTTAAACGAGGACCAATCCGTGGCAAAACTTCACTTAGCATCGGACGACATCATTCCTCCAAAGTGTACCAAGAGGGTATTGACTCGGACGCCTAGCGTAACTGGGATTAAAAATTGCGCAGTTGAAGGTGCGAGGCAACTTTTCTTGAAGAAAGAACTATTTGTACCATCGTCCTACCTTACCATATGGCATGGCCAAGCGTATCTTTGGGTGACCAATTTTAGCAAGCATCCGAAAACAATCCCTTCGGGTATGTGCCTAGCTCATTTATTCAGAGTCCAGCCGCAAGAAGTTTGTCCAATCATGGAAAATAATTCGAATAATGAGTCCAAAAGTGCCAACTCACCCATCAGGATAACCAATTTCGAGTGTCGCGAAGAATTTTTTTTTAAAGTCGGGAGCTCCGAGCAGCTTATGAGAATGGAACAAATCTCTGCCTGCATTTCTCCTGAGCTTCCTCTGCTTCACAAGACCAAACTTCTGGAGCTTCTTGAAAATTTTTCGGAAGTGTTCGGTCCGATCGATAAAACTACTTCTAGGATATTTACTAAGCACAGGATAAATACGGGCGACGCCAAAACATCAAAAAAGATGCCGTTTCGGGTCTCACCTTCTGAAAGGAAGGCAATTCAAGAAGAAGTTGACAGAATGATGGAAATGGGAGTCTTTCAGCCCTCTGAGAGTCCTTGGGCCTCACCGGTCGTTCTAGTGAGAAAGAAAGACGGGTCTGTTCGCTTTTGTGTGGACTACAGAGGTTTGAATAAGATGACGAAAAAAGACGTCTATCCATTGCCGCGGGTTGATGACACTCTTTATTGCTTGAAGGGGGCGAATATCTACTCCACAATTGATCTCAAAGCGGGCTACTGGCAAATTGGCATTGATGAAGCTGATCGAGAAAGACTGCCTTTATTACACCGGACGGTCTTTTTGAGTTTAAGGTCATGCATTTTGGGCTGTGTAACGCACCCGCAACTTTCGGAAGGATGATGGATAATCTCCTGAAGGGCCTGCGATGGACGATATGTTTGTGTTACTTGGACGACGTCGTTATATTTGCGCATAATTTTCCAGATCATTTGAGACGACTAGAGGTGGTTCTGAATTGTTTCAAGAGAGCTGGGCTGAAGCTCAATCCCGGAAAGTGTTCTTTTGGAGCCAGCAACATCAAGATCCTTGGAAACCAGGTGGATAAGGATGGAATCCGACCAGATGATGATAAGATTAAGGCAGGTCAGTCAATTCCCGATCCTTAAGAACTTACAGCAGCTAAGAAGCTTCCTTGGCTTGTCATCTTATTATAGGCGGTTTATTAAGAACTACGCAGATATTGCGCGGCCCCTCAATTCGCTACTATCTAAAGGAACAAAGTTTCAATGGAACACAGACCAAGAGAGAGCATTTCAAAAACTGAAGAATGCCTTGACTTCAAAACCAGTATTGGGACATTCGATGATGACGCTCCAACTGAACTACACACAGATGTCAGCGGATATGGAATAAGTGCCGTGCTTGTACAAAAGCAAGGGAACGGTGAAAAGGTCATCGCCTATGCTTCGCGTACTCTTTTAAAGTCCGAGAAAAACTATTCTACCACGGAGAGGGAATGTCTCGCCGTAGTATGGGCAATTGGAAAATTTAGGCCCTATTTGTTTAGACGCCCCTTCAAAGTTATAACTGACCATCATTCTCTGTGCTGGTTGACCAATCTTAAAGATCCGGCAGGTAGATTAGCGAGGTGGGCGTTGAGACTTCAGGAGTACGACGTTTCCATTGTCTACAAGACAGGGCGAATGCACAAGGACGCCGACTGTCTGTCGAGAAATCCCATTGAAAATACGGAAAAGGTTTTCAATGACGACGTCCCCACATTCTTCCTTTTGAGCGACATCAGTAAAGAACAAGAGAAAGACCCTTACATTACAGGAATAATCAAGGAGATATCTCAGCCGTCACCCACCAAGAAAGACAACAAGTTCGAGGTTGTCAATGGGATCCTCTATAGAAAGAATTATAACCCGAATGGCCTACCTTTGCTGTTAGTGATCCCAAGACACCTTCGAATGGAGATCTTGGGGGACTTGCACGACGCACCTACTGCTGGACATCTGGGTTTTGCAAAAACCTACGACAGAATTAGGAGAAGGTTCTATTGGCCAGGAATGTACAGAAGCGTAAGAAAGTATGTTGGCCATTGTAAGGACTGCCAGCGTCGCAAGAGTGTGCCACAACTTCCTCCTGGCTATCTGAGACCCATACCACCACCGGACCGACCATTCCAAAAAGTCGGTATAGATTTGCTGGGACGCTTCCCCATATCGCAAGGAAAGAAGAAGTGGATAGTTGTTTGCACCGACTATCTAACTAAATATGCCGTTACCCAAAGTCTAGGTTCGGGAGGAGCCCAAGAAATTGCAAAATTTCTTTTGGAGGAAGTTATTTTGAAGCATGGGGCTCCTCGAGAAATAGTGATGGATCGGGGTCGAAACTTCCAGTCGAGACTCATTCAGGAGCTAACCAAGAACTGTCACATCAAAAAGAAGACAACGACGGCGTATCATCCCCAGACTAACGGCCTGACAAAAAGAAGAACAGGACAATTGCCGACATGTTATCAATGTATATGGACCTCGATCAGAAAAACTGGGATGAGATGCTACCATTCATCATATTTGCCTACAATACAGCGAGGCAAGAATCAACTGGCTTCACGCCATTCTTTCTGGTCCATGGGAGGGAAGCGGAGACGACCCTAGACACTATATTTCCCTACAGTAGCGCGTCCGAGGGGGAATAATTTATTCAATTGGTGGCGAGCAGAGCTGAAGAGGCGCGACAAATAGCCCGACATCACATCTTCAAGGCTCAAGAAACCAACAAATTGAATTACAGCGCTCGGCATAAAGGAAAAGTCTACCAACCAGGAGATCTAGTGTGGATTTTTACACCTATCCGACGAGTGGGACTGTCTGAGAAACTTCTAAAAAGGTATTTTGGTCCCTACAAGGTCATTAAAAATATATCGAATGTGACATACGAAGTGGAAGCATTCGGCAAGAGTGACAAAAGACAAAAAGGACGTGACACCGTCCATATCCTAAGGATGAAGCCATACTACGACCCAGAGGGGCAAGAAGACGACACATCGGGAGAGGATCGCGTTCCGTCTGAAGATGAAGAAGGGAGGAAGATGAGAGATATAAATAAAGCTGTGGCACGTGAATATTCTGAGTGAAATCTATTCATCGTGGAACTCATCCATTGCGGCTTTCACACAAAGAGTTATAAGTCTAGAAACTTATTTAAATATGGTTAGCAGGTATGAAAACAGATTGTTTTCAATAACCGAAATTCTATATGAAATGTCTAGTCAGTTGGCAGCACTTTAGCGTGTCGGATAAATCGTTCAACTTCGGCTAAAAGAGGTCAGAATGTAGTTTTTCAAATGTGAAATAACTCGTTCTCACGCGTCGGCAAGGGCGCCAGGAACTCTCATGTGTTCAGATGTTTATAAATTTAACTATAGAGCGGGGAAGTAACCAGCACCTCGTCGACTCCGGGAATACATTCGTATCAGTATTTTCTTCGGAAGGGAGAATGGGCATTAGTCCACCCAAGGGATTCATCCATTCTGTTCTGCAGGCAAAGCTTCCAAACTGTTTAGAGTGATAGCTGCCTTTACTAATATGCCATTCTGCACCACCAGGTTCAGAATTAAAAAGTTGCAATTTTATTCAAATATTATCGTCCTATTCTATGAACTCATTTATGCCAAATATTTTGAATACAAGTTTATAGATTCCCCCTTTCAAAACATTTTTGTTGGGAAAATAGTAAACTATTAAAATTAAAATTATTAAGCTTAATCAAATGTGTGTATTAATAATATTTATAAAACAATATAGTAAAAAGGGGAACAGCTCGATTAATATTCAAAACCAAGATTATCACAGAATTTTGTTTAAATCTGCCAACAGAATTTTTCTTAACATTAATGGTAAACAAAGTCGACAAATAGAGAGCGTTAAAGTATTATTTGGAGTTAACAAAATGGACACGTACTTGTTGGCAAGTAACCATGTTTCTTAGAACTTGGATTTCCTGCATGAGTACGAGATTTCTGACTCCATCTTGAGGCAGCTATTGTGGGCCCAGTGGCCGCCCCAAATCACCAAAGCGGAGAACCACATACATCTTGATGAAAATAATTGGTTTGGCCAAAATGGAACATTCTGCCATTCCTATCACTCATCAGCTCCGCTCATATGCCGAGAGGAACCTGCTATACAAAAATAATCTCTATTGTGAAATTTTAAATATATATTTAAAAAGAGAGTTCCTTTATATTTAAAGAGTAGATATAAAAATTATTAAAATTAATAATAACCTATCACTACATCTGTATGAACATTTGGAATTTCTCTGCTCACTTGTTATTCAATAGATATGAATCTTGATAAAATTCTTGAACAGAATATTAAAAATGAAATCAATTAATCAACAATCGCAATTTAAAAAACCTTCAAAATATTCTCACTAAGATAAATAATTATCTTTTCTAGAATATTCCTATTATTATAATAAAATGTAAGAGAAAAATAATTTTCCAAAATATAAATTCTCACTTTTTTAAAGGATAAAATATTAATCTACCATTGTATCACAGTCTCGACCTGTACAACGTGTACTAGGGATAATTATCAAATTCCAGAAAATCAATAAGGGTTGAAATCTTTTAATTTTTATTTTATTTTTGCTTCAATTTTTTAGAGCTTTTATTATTGTTAATTGGATATTCAGTATTGATAATATATAATATTTTAACAAGAATATGAATATCAGTAAATCAACATACCTTATTATGGCAGCTCCTCGTAAATTTAAACAGAGCGCTGTTTTTTAGGCGTCAGCCAACAGTGATACCGCTTGTCCAGTAACTCTGAAACTGCTTAGAAGGCAGCAGTTCGGGTAGTTTATAAATTCATTTTCCGCTGGTCATCACATATTTGACATAGAAGTGTCAATAGATCAGCAACTCGCCAACTTTTGTTATTCAGATAGATTTTCAACTTTATTGGTCCAGAGGTATGTCACCCGATTGTAAGGTGATAGTACTTCCAGGATTCCATGTACCGACTCTTCTTAGCTAGCAGGTTGGGTGGTAAATCTTCATTGGTCCAGGTACTCATCTATTCTCGTTTTTTCATAATCAACAGCTTCCTCATGACAGCAGACAATCGCTAATTTGTCAATAAGGCGGTTTTTCAGACCTGTTACATATTAAGATGTTCGTTCAATATTGCTAGCTGGTCAGGTCTTCACAAGTCGAGATACTAGTGCAATTCGATTAGAGGATTAGAGAAACTTATATAAATTTAGATTTCGACTCTTCTAGCTTATGGTTCTGGTATCAGCACTTCAGGAGAATAAGAAATCGTATACTTCAGCTTAGAGGTCAGTTTAGAGAAGGTTTGGGAATATCCTATGTGAAAAAATGGTTAGGGTGGCATAAATCGAATTTTCTTTTAGGCAATTATCGCGATATTACGATTAGGAAGTATAGCGTTCGTATGGCCAATATTGGGAACAAAGAAAAGGTCCTTCTTGGCTAGGAGGTAGATCTGAATGGTTTTTAAAAGTGTCACTAAGAGCTCAGGCTGCAACACCATAACATGTATTTAAGAATAGAATAATTTTATAAGTAGTAAAAATATAAAAATATTGTAAAAATTTAAATATATATTAAATAGAAACCGTACAATAAATCTCAAATCTCTAAATATCTCCTTATATATATAACAATTTATTTTCTCATACATTCCTTTTTATTCCTAAAGAAGGGCCTTAAAAGCTCGGCTGAATATCTACTTTCAAGAAACTCTTCGCCTCACTATTTTATATCTTGGATAATATAAAGCTCTAGGCGATGTTCTAACTCGAAATGAAGCAATATTTTTAGATTCCTCTATCTCTCTTAATCACATACCTTTTTTCTCTTGACTTAATTTCTTATATCTTTTAATTTCAATTATATCAATCACAGCGCTGGCAATAATGTAGGGTCGCAATAGTATGGCTATATTTTTCATAGAAGGGCCTCATAACGGCTGTGGTTGTTGTTTCGGAAGATCGATCCACATGCTGGTAATCAGGCAACAGTGAAACTATCCATCCAAGAACTCAATCACCGGAAATATCAGGTCAAGAGGCAACAGATCACATGTTTTGATTTCATTCTTACCTAGAAGTTTCTGGATTCCAGAAACGTGTCTACCTCTTCCATCTGGTCACATTTTAAGCATTGCTACTTGTCCAGGAACTGCTGAATATAAGCTGACTCTAAAGGTTAGGACTTCTAAGGGTCCAGGGAGTAGTCTCCTTAGTCGAGTTTCTAGCTAAGAGCCCTGAATCGAGTCTAGGTACCTGTTTACGTTGTGGTGCGCGGTTAATGTTGAAGAAATATTTGCCTGGTTAGACAGCAGTATGGTCGTATGTCCTCGAACTCCTCCCCATCAGCTAGCTGGTCAGTCTTCAGCCCAAGTCTAGGAATCCCTCAACTCGGCTATGGATTCAGTTTGCTGAACCATTTTGAGTCCATGTTCGTCCATTCTGGTTTTCGGGCTAGATGGCAACACCTTATAGGCCATCACATTAGGACATCAGACATTGCCACAAGATATTTCTAGAACACGTTCCTCCTGGTTAGAAGCGTCTCCTCTACAGGTTGTCATTTATATAATTTAGGGTTGCAGAACTAATAAGTTATATAAATAAAATAAGGCTTATGTTTATTCTATTTTATTAAATATAAAAATCTTATTTCTCTAACCCCGCAATTTAACATCTACTTCTGGAGTGCCCAATTTTCCGGGATTTTAGGGAAAATAGATTTGGTCGTATTGGACAGCTTGATGAATTTGTAGACAAAAAAGAAAAGTATAAAAATTTTGATCAATTTTGTAAATACATATACAACTTTCTCTTGAATTGGAAAAAAGAGAAGGAATCTTAGAAAAAAAAAAAAAAGAACTGCGATGCTTGCTCTGTGTGTTTTGCTTTGTTGTTTGTTTTTCTCTTTGGACAATTTTCTTTAGTTAATTTATGTAAAATAATGAATTGAACAGGATTGTATATAGCCGAATTCCTGTAATGCAGTGAAATGTATTGGCGCAAATATCCCTGAGTTTGGGATATCGCGTTTCATGATGTTAATAAAGTTAAGTTAACCCCGCAATTTTGTGTACATTTATAATATAAGAAAAAAATCATTTTCCAATGAACATATTAGGTTGAAATTATGTAAAATCATTTTTGGATAGCATTTATAAATATTCAAACTGGTATAATTTTAGTTAACTGAAGAAAAATGTTAAACTAATGAGAATTACTGACTAAAAATTGACAATATCACACACACTCTAAACATTTCTCTGTATATATTTTTTTCAACTTGAAACAAACTATTAAAATATACTTGAAATGAAGATTAAGCGAAATCAAAACAATTGATTAATCGATATTATTTACTTTTACTCGAAATATATATATATGCAGTTTAATTGTTATTTAAAAGGCATGTTATTTTATCATGCCAATGATACCTTTGATTACATATGTTGACTGAAATATATAAAGTCTATTCTTAGAATTTTCCGCGACAGTTCTAAATAAAGACAGAGAATACTTCTCCTTCTTTTCACCATGAAGATATATTTTTCAAAGTATCTTAGTGATCCAGAGAATTGAAAATATATTTGAAAAGCATGCATTTAACATGGAATATATACAAAATAATAATAAAAAAAGGAAAATGAGATCCCTTGCTTTTAATATTCGAAAGAGTTAGACGTTACTATTATACAATAATAAACATATGTGATACAAATATTTTAAAGCAATTTTTTTAATATAAATTTTAAAATTAATTTTTAGAAGAAAATTATATCGAAAATTTGTACTCCTATCCCTTGGTATATTTAATTGAAAACTTTGAATAATAAGCTTTACAATATTCGGATAAAAAAGTTTCATTTTTAGGAAATAAAAAAAAATTTCCAAGAATTGGTTTCTTGCTTATATTTTATATTCAGGGTTATTTTTTCTTAGTCTGTGTATGTCATGGACCAAGTGTTCTAGTATTTATCATCTTACAGAACCTATATAATTTAATTTTTTAAGTCGACACTTTGATAATATTCAACTAAGCCCTAGATGATCAGAAGTTATGTTGACCTTGCTTGATTTTTTTATTGAAACTGATTCCAAGAATTATTATTTGAACATTATATTTATTGATTTACAAGAGAAGAGAACAAAATATAAAAGATAAAAAATATCAAACAAAGGATATTTTTTTAGGTTAGCCTCTTTTTACCTGTGAGCTTGCACACACTCTGTGGTAACAATTAATTAATATATATACAACACACGCTCCACTGTTTGTATGCCATAATCAGAAAGTCCAATGCTTTCTGCACATTTCCGTAGTTTGTCCCTAGGAAGACTCTGTTTAGTACTTGTCATTTATATTTATAACACATTTATAATTTATATATTTTATTCAATTAAGATAAAAATTACATAAACATCACATTTAAATATATATCCTACCAAACAATTCTCTATTCTAACTATATAACATTAAGCGATCTATTTACAGTTTGTTTTGGTCACTGGTCCAATATTTTTATTTTCATAGACCAAATTATGAGATTAATTCACAGATGAAAAACATGCAAAACAAATGAACAGCTATATACATCAATTCCCCCTTCTTAGGCTTGGCCCCCCTTATTTATTTATTTAGTTTTTATATCTCTGTGGACATCTGCGCTCCCTCTGAGGGTACCTGGGGGTTGTAACACTTTTCTCCTCTAAGATTGGAGTTGGCACACATTCAGCATCATTCATATTAGTGGGATGTGATTTACCAGGCAACATTTTTTAAATGTAGTTTTGATGAACTTTTTTTTCACTGTCTCCGTGTTTTATTAAATAAACATTCCTTCCTAGTATTTTAATTATCTTTCCTGTATACCAAGAGGGATGACTATTAGTAATCCACCTAAATTTCACAGTCTCATCCACTTTAAATTTACTGTTAACATATTGACCATTGACTTTGAAGACTTTTACTTCTTCTTTTGACAACACAGAAAGTCTTGATCTGATCTTTCTTCCAAGAAATAGTTCTGCAGGTGATGTCCCTTTTCTAATATTTACATCTGTCCTTTGATGAGGCAAACATTCATTAGAAAGACAAGTTCTACAAGTAGCAGATTTAAAAAAACAATTACAATGTAGATGGTTAGTCTTACCACAGTGTTTGCAGGTATTATTAAGGGCGTGAAGATACTGTGGGGACTGATGGGCATTTTCGGATCCTTTGATATTATGTAGGTCATTATCCGCTGATTCCGCAGACAGAGCTATGTCCAATGCACCATCAAAAGTTATTTTTTCTTCCTGTAGGAGTTTCTTTTGGGTAGATGAATCAATGATGCCAGCAACAAATCTGCCCGTAGGGATTCTTGTAAAAAATCTCCAAAATTACACCTTTGAGCTTGTTCTTTTAGGCGTATCATATATTTAGAAATAGTTTCGCCTGACTTTTGATCCATTTTCTGAAATATGAATCTTTCATATATTATATTAGTTTTTGGATTAAAATGTATTAATATGATCATACATAATTTATCAAAAGGAACTTGAGCAACTTCCTCCGGAAAAACTAAATTTCGCAAGATACCAAAATATTTAGCGCCTATGCTTGAAATAAGAAATGGCGTCTTAAAATCTTCCTTTGTTTTAGAAATTAACATAAATTGTTTTAAGCGATATATATAATTTTCCACATTTTCTAAATTCTCATCAAATTTCTCAAACATACCTAAAGACATATTTGAAGTATAATTTCTTCTCACTAATCAATTTCTTTTTTCTTTACAAAATTCGCTTTTCCTCGTCGCCAGTTGTTTAGTACTTGTCATTAATATTTATAACACATTTATAATTTATATATTTTATTCAATTAAGATAAAAATTACATAAACATCACATTTAAATATATATCCTACCAAACAATTCTCTATTCTAACTATATAACATTAAGCGATCTATTTACAGTTTGTTTTGGTCACTGGTCCAATATTTTATTTTCATAGACCAAATTATGAGATTAATTCACAGATGAAAAACATGCAAAACAAATGAACAGCTATATACATCAGACTCTTCGTTAGTATATCCGCCTCTATGTCTTCAATTTTATTGCCTTCCAGTTTGATTCCATGCTTTAATTCCTCTTTCACAAAATATTACTTTCGGTGTATGGGCTTTTTTCTTAAAGTAATTTTGTCAGATTTTATCCAGTTATCACAGCCTGGCTGTCACTTTTCCAGATAATTGGGAAAGTTACATTTTCACAAAGTTCTAGTAATCCCTTTAACCATAAAACTTCAGAAATTCCTTCACATATTGCAATAAGTTTTGCTTCACATGAAAACAAGGCTACTAAATTTTGCTTACTACTTCTCCAATTTATTAAGTTGTTGCCAAGTTTGACTGTATAGCCTGAATAGGATTTTGCGACTCTGTTTGTGCACCAGCTCGAATCAGTACTTATTGTTATAGTGTTGTCTTTTGACTTATATGCCAACATTTTATTTTTTGTTCCCTTCAGATATCTATAAATCCTTTTAACTCCAGTTAAGTGTATTTCTCTTGGATCATTACTATACTGATATAAATTGCTGACATTGAAGGATATGCCCGGTCGAGTACCCGTAGAAAGGTACATAAGTGATCCAATAATTTCCTGGTATACAGTTATCTACTGGCTTAGAGTCCAAATACTCATACAAATTTTGATTTTGATCTTCAGGTGTCTGCACACTGTTGCATTCTCCTATTCCAAATCTATGAAGAATGGTATACAATTAGCTGAAGAAGGGTTTGCCGAAAGCTTCCTTAATCGCGTTAATAAAAAGAGTTGCCACGATATATGATTCCCTCTTTCTAAAGAATGGTATCAATATAATGATTCTGAGATAGATAAAATCCATCTTCTGCCCTTTTTATTTCAATTCCAATAAATGGTTAGGTATCTTTCTTTTCTGTTAGAGTAACCTATTTTTCTATTTCTGAGACTTGGTTGTCATTAATATTCTTGCTAGTTGCAGCAATGATGAGATCATCTACATATAGGCCCAGTGTTGCATACGCATCTCCTCTCTGGAGTTTATAGACACATGGGTCACATTTGGTTCTAATCATGCCCAATACGTAGAAACTTCCATTGATCTATTTGTTCCAACATTTTCCTGATTGTGGTAGACCATACAGGCTTTTTTGTCTCATCTATACTGTCTTTTCTTACTCACCATAGAGATAGGCTGACTTTATATCATAAGTATTTTATTAAATTCTGTTGCGTTGCAAGAGTTACTATTGTTCGCAAGCTTTCCTTTTTGAGTACAGGTGAAATAGATTCCTTATAATCCACACCATATCTTTGATTGCATCAAACAGCAACCAGTCCAGACTTTATTTTATATTTGCCGTCATTTGATGTTTTCTTCGTACAGTAGACAAATTTATTATTAATGACTTCCATACCATTTCCCCTTGGTACTAGTGTCCATACTTAATGTTTCTATATCTCAGTGAGCTCTTCTTCCATTGCTTCTTTAAAATTCTCCGCAATAAAATTATCTAGTTCCATAATTAAATTTGCCTCATTCCTATCCTTCATTTTTTTTTGAGCGTTTAACTCCTTTTTCAATTAATTTCCGTTCTTGTTCTTCAAGTCTTGCTTTGTGCCGTTCTTCTAAGATGCTCATGGTTTCTCCTTTCTTTATTCCTCCTTATGCTCATCTTTCCTGTATCGGTTCAGTTTGTGATTAGTCATTTTCACAGTCACCCCCTGGTTTTACTGAAGTATCCTTCTGAGACTTCATTTCACTCTCTGTGACAGGATTGTCCCTTTTCGAGATAAGAAAGTCTTCAGAAACTATTTCTTCACAATTTCTCTCATAGGTCAAGTTATCACAATTTGTATCTTCCTGAATATCATTTGCATAATCAATTCCTTTGATCTCAGGAAATATAGAAAGAATCTTCTAATGTAGTCATCTACTATAACAAGGAAATACATAGATCCCTCTGAAGATTGACAAGGCATTGGTCCACATAAGTTCATATGAATCAACTGCAGGGGCTTAAATGAATAATTTTCCATAATATTATATCGCTTCTGAACCAATTTTCCTGCACTTATATGGTTATTTTTATTTGATAAATTTATATTTATAACCATGACATTTTTTGCTATTGGTACATTTATTAGTTTTGTTTCCATCATAAACATCCTATCTTTAATATATGCCTCAGCAACTAAATCATTCCCTTCATTATATATTTTTTATTAATTCGTTTACTTACAAGAAATTATTTCTTAAATTTGGTACATGTAAGATATCTTTGAAGCGAATATTTTCTCGATTTTCTCTTGTGCGTGTAGTAAGTCTCATATCTCCTCTGGCTATGGCTTGGTAGTTTTACCCTTCTCAGCTAGGTTGATTTCACTTTTATACTCTGTGACATTTTCCATCAAAGTTAGGTTTGGGGTTGAATGTGTGGTGCATCCTGAATCTATACACCCTATTTGCCTTTCATTTCTCAATATGGTGAATCTTCAAATTCTTTTACATATGTTTCAAATGCTTGCTCATTAATTTCACCTTTCATATTATCCACTGGGTTATTTGAATGTTACCTCAGTATTTGTGATTTCTATAATCAGGAGTACATTTCTTTTGATATCCTTGTTTCTGTTTATCTCGAAACCAGCAATCATTAGCTAGATGTCCCTTTTTATTACAAACAAAACATATTTTTGGCTGAAATTTTTAAACTTTACTATCTTTAATTCTGTGTTTGTTAATGCCCATTCTCAACCGATTGATTCAATCTCATATTTCTTCTTGACTCCTTTTCTCTTAGAGCTTATTGAATCTTTTCAACTCTTGCCTCCCTCTAAGATCGTAAGACATAGCAATATCTTTTTACTTTGGATGTATGCCTCTGACAATATGAAATGAAAGTTCTCTTGAAGAAAATTGGTGCTCTTTCGATGAACTTCTAGCAGCATTATTTTTGCCTTCTTTAAATATTTTTCTACTTTTTCATCAGCATATAAGCTTATGTCCATAGTTTACTTGAAAACCATTTCTCAGATTCCATCCTTCAGTGTAGCATATAAAAGCAGAATGATCCAATACAGTATTAGAGCTCTGAGAAGCGGTCTGGTGGATTAAATTGGCGAAACCGCTGGGAGGGTTCACCACTGATCAGCCAAGCCCTCCCAATATATTTTTTCATCGCAGTAAGGACAGTAGAAATTCGTTTTTATGTATAAAAGAAACATTCGCGCTTTTAAATCCTTTTATTTTATATATATAGATGGCGCGTTATTGCTTTGTGTTAATTTATGCCTAACTGGCCTTGTCTTTATAGTTTGCTGAAGAGCATTGCTCGAAGCAAATATTTGAATATAATTCTACTGTCCTATAAGCTTATGTCCATAGTTTACTCGAAAACCATTTCTAAGATTCCATCCTTCAGTGTAGCATATAAAAGCAGAATGATCCAATACAGTATTAGAGCTCTGAGAAGCGGTCTGGTGGATTAAATTGGCGAAACCGCTGGGAGGGTTCACCACTGATGAGCCAAGCCCTCCCAATATATTTTTTCATCGCAGTAAGGACAGTAGAAATTCGTTTTATGTATAAAAGAAACATTCGCGCTTTTAAATCCTTTTATTTTATATATATAGATGGCGCGTTATTGCTTGTGTTAATTAGTTTTAATATTATTTTTTTTTGCTGTCATATATTACAGGGTTTTAAGTAATAATCCACACTGTAATTGTAAAATTGATGCAAATAAATATTTATTTGTATCTTAGGTCATTTTTTTCATAATATCATGAGATAAGCACTATTGTTAGTGTACACAGCAGCGTTTCAAAGAAGGAATGAACGTTTTCAACTAACCTGAATCCACGTAACTTGGAGAGCATTCCGACTCCATCCTGAGAGAGTTAACTGCATTGTGGCATTAGGACAGGCCGGGAATGACGAAGATGCTGGTCATTTCTCCTTTAACCTACAGCCCAATGGTACTTTATGAACTTCTTAGCGCTAAAAATATTATGTCTAATCATGGGAAAAACACATTCTGACTCCATCTTGAGGTAGAGAACTACTTTGTAAGGAGTACAGCCTTGAATTAGTACATGCCGGGAATGAGGCAAATAGTGTTCATATCTGCTTGGACATACAGCCCAATGGTACTCTAGCACTTCCCAACACTTACAATATTAGGACTAATCATGTGAAGAACATGATGAAATTTTCTTTGTAATAATATCTATTATAAACAAAATGGTATTTTTCATTTTATTTTACGATGGTTGATATAGATAATATTATAGAAATGAAATCCAAAACCGATGTTTGTTATCGCGCTGCGCAAAATCTACAAAATAAATCATTATGAAATTTCGCATGCAGGTAGCTAAAGATTTCGTTTAACATATAGGCTATTCAAAAAACTAAAACGGTTAATGTTTTTTTTATATAAAACCAAAATGCGTTAGTTCCAGCCTTGTACCGCTTGGGCGCAGCACTGGTCGCGAAGATAAATGAATTTTATTGGTCAATAATTTACACGTGGTTTGTTTACACGATGAATGTTAGTTTGTTTACACGATGAATGTTTTTAGAAGGTAAGATTATCCAATCGCCGTGAAACTTTAGGAAGTTATTTACTATACTACTGGGAAGGTTTCTGGTTTGAATTTGATTTGAAATAAATATTCTTTGCAATTTTATTTGCAAATTTTCTACTTTCACTCTCAAGCAGCGCCTTTCGCGGCATCTGTTGAAATTATATTTATAAATTGTAAAAATGCTTAAAATGGGTTCCAAGTATAATAAATTTAATTTGAGAATTTAGTAATATAATATTCCAATGACGTAAAAATAACTTGGCATTTTAATATTAATATATTTTTAAAGAAAATATTGTAACGTTTTTGTGTTAAATGTTAGAATGTAATGTTAAAATTTATTTTTATAATGTTAATTTAATTTGTTGTTGTTATTCTATATACAGTTACGAGCGTCTTTCCTCATCTCCTAATCAATCATCTCTCTCTGTCACCGTTTGCCTATTGGTTGGCTACGGTCACGCCACCTTTGCCCCCCCCACTCGCTATTTATGTAACTACTAGCCAAATGACCCGGGCAACGCCCGTGTTTTACCCGATAAATTGGCGCCTTAAATAAATGCATATCCTAATCCTAATCAATCAGTCATAGGCCGCCTCTGTCACGGATGGACGGCGCCCTCCTATTGGACGGCTACGATCACGTGTCATCGTTGGCGCGTAGGTGACCTTGAGTGACGTAATGCCCCCCCCCCCCCCCCCCTGCCGGCTGCGCGCGCCCGTTGGCTGCCGGCGAGCACGTGACCTCCCGGTGCGCGCGCATCCGTGACAGAGGCGGCCGGCCAATGACTGACTGATCAGGAAAGACTCTCGTGACTATATATAGTAATAATAAAAAGGCATATATATTGAATTGAATAAGAGATGTATTTGCCAATATTTGCCTTTTTTTATCTAATGATTTTAAATTTGGATTGCTCTTTTTCAAAATATAAATATATCTATATTAATATGTGAGAAATGATATAAGTATTTGTTCAAAATCTTAATTTATTAGTTAGGTATGAGTACATTTTGTGTAGAAATAGGATTAGTTGACTTTATAAGGTAAACTTATTCATTGGTTTGTATCCCTCAATAGCTCAGTTGGCAGAGCGGAGGACTGTAGATGTAATTAAGCGGTGATCCTTATGTCGCTGGTACAAATCCGGCTCGAGGGAGTTTTTTTTTTTTTTGGTAGATCCGTGACAGAGGCGGCCGGCCGATGAGGAAAGACGGTCGTGACTATATATAGTAATTGTGTTGGAGCGGGTCGCTCCCTAAATAAATGCATATATTAGATAATAACCAAATGGAATCCTCTCTTTCTTTTTCCCAGTAAAAGACGCCTACGGAAGCCAACAGTACATAGACAGATAAAGCACATAGGCTATAGTTATTAACCAACATATGCAATTGTTTAAGACGCCAATTTATAATTGTAACAAATAGTATTTGAATCAAAACATTCAATCGGGTAAAACACGGGCGTTGCCCGGGTCATTCGGCTAGTATAAAATAATGAGGATGCAAATTACATTGTTGTTGCTGTTTATTATCGTTTGTTTATATAAAAAATTACATTGTATGTGATGATGATAACAAAAATGATTTTTAAATTAATATATATAATTCATTGAGAAAAAAAAATTAATTATCAAATTCACAAAAGTGACAATATATTATTTAAAATATAATAAATGTTTTCAAAAAATTATGTTTTTCAAAAATATATTTAAACGCATATAACAATATTTATATACGTTTATAAATCAATATATAGGTGGATTGGATGTTTTTAGAATCGTTTTAAACAAATGTTCGTTAGGCAAACTTTTACTCGGATAAAAACCGGGCGAGCCCGGGTACATTCGCTAAATACAGTTATTTACAAATCTTCGTTTGTGGCAAGATACTATTTCTTCTACTTCAAATTACCGAGTGGACCTATTAATACTGATTTTTTTCAACTTATCGAGTATTTTTCAAGGAACGGGAAAATCTTCAAATTATTGAGAGTATAGACAAGTATAGATACAGTAGGGGATTGGATGTTTGCTAGAATCGTTTTAACAAATGTTTGTTAGGCAAAACTTTATTCGGGTAAAAATCAGGCGAAGCCGGGAACATATATATATGTTTGTCGGCTATGCACGCCCTCAATATGTAACTAATCTCGCTGAAATTTGAACAGGACAGAGAGTTAAATCTGGAAGAGTTTTTTGTCGCACTTTAACCAAGAAAAATTATAAATAACCAGGTACTGAGCAACAATATTTATTTAGTCAAAAATAATAATGACAATATTGCTGTATCATGCTTGATTAACACAAACAAAATTCTTTAGGGGAATATTCACTTAAGCAGTCCACGGGCGGAGCCAGATAATAATTATTAGTAGGCAGGAACAAAATCTACCAGCGAAACATTCACTCGAGCAGAAAACACACGAAGCCAGGTCATCTCTATATATAAAATATCGTTTCTCGGCCTTTTGGCTAAGATCATTTAGTATATCTCTAGATATTTTCATTTATATATATATATTTTTTAAAATCTATTAAATAGAGAGAGTGGATATGTTTTCTCGAAAAATATATTTTATTTATTATATAAATATATAATATAACGAATATTATTATCTTTATTTCATAATATTCTGTGTGTTCCGGAGTATTATTATCAATTATATTCGTTAGGCAAATTTTAACTAGGATAAAACCCGGGCGAAGCCGGCTACACATCCGCTAGTAGATATGTTTCCAATATCAATATTTCATAATAACACATTTCATATGAATATTAGTTCAAATTTTCTCAAACATGTTAATTAAAGAATTATTCTCAATAAATATTTTATAGGAAAGGTTGAAAATATATATTTAAGTCAATAAACTTTATTAAACACGTGGAAATTCCTAGAATATATTTATACATTAAAATTTTACACAAATAAATTTACTGGCAATGCGTTTCTTTTTTAAATCTCTACAGACCTTACTGCAATGATATGATTTAATGAATGAGAGGGCTTGGCTCATCAGTAGTGAACCCTCTCAGCGGTTTCGCCAAATTAATCTCTAGACCGCTCTACTATTGTATTGGACTGGTTTTGTTATATACCCTGCATTTTCTATGGAAGGCAGCTAAATGGTGTTTAGTGAACTATGGACATAAGCTTATAGGTCTGTAGAGGTACATACATATAAATTTCAAGGTATTGCATCGAGCAAAGCTCTTCCGCGCAAAACATGTTTTCATAACCATTATATATTAGTAAATTAAATTTTATTGCCCTCTATCGTTAAAATTTTACACAAATAAATTTACTGGCAATGCGTTTCTTTTTTAAATCTCTACAGATCTTACTGCAATGATATGATTTAATGAATGAGAGGGCTTGGCTCATCAGTAGTGAACCCTCTCAGCGGTTTCGCCAAATTAATCTCTAGACCGCTCTACTATTGTATTGGACTGGTTTTGTTATATACCCTGCATTTTCTATGGAAGGCAGCTAAATGGTGTTTAGTGAACTATGGACATAAGCTTATAGGTCTGTAGAGGTACATACATATAAATTTCAAGGTATTGCATCGAGCAAAGCCCTTCCGCGCAAAACATGTTTTCATAATCATTATATATTAGTAAATTAAATTTTATTGCCCTCTATCGTTAAAATTTTACACAAATAAATTTACTGGCAATGCGTTTCTTTTTTAAATCTCTACAGACCTTACTGCAATGATATGATTTAATGAATGAGAGGGCTTGGCTCATCAGTAGTGAACCCTCTCAGCGGTTTCGCCAAATTAATCTCTAGACCGCTCTACTATTGTATTGGACTGGTTTTGTTATATACCCTGCATTTTCTATGGAAGGCAGCTAAATGGTGTTTAGTGAACTATGGACATAAGCTTATAGGTCTGTAGAGGTACATACATATAAATTTCAAGGTATTGCATCGAGCAAAGCTCTTCCGCGCAAAACATGTTTTCATAACCATTATATATTAGTAAATTAAATTTTATTGCCCTCTATCGTTAAAACGATAGGTTACAGACCTATAAGCTTATGTCCATAGTTCACTAAACACCATTTAGCTGCCTTCCATAGAAAATGCAGGGTATATAACAAAACCAGTCCAATACAATAGTAGAGCGGTCTAGAGATTAATTTGGCGAAACCGCTGAGAGGGTTCACTACTGATGAGCCAAGCCCTCTCATTCATTAAATCATATCATTGCAGTAAGGTCTGTAGAGATTTAAAAAAGAAACGCATTGCCAGTAAATTTATTTGTGTAAAATTTTAACGATAGAGGGCAATAAAATTTAATTTACTAATATTTATACATTGACAATAATTTTCCTTGCCCAGCCAGATGCACCAGCATTTTTGAGTACGTTTCTAGCAAAATAAAAAAAAAATTACCAAATAAAAAATATTCGTAATTGATATAAACTATTTGATCATTTTCATAAAAGAAAAGCATAGTCCTGCAGAGATATTTTTATCATGATGATGAATTGATTCCCTTTCAAAACATGCAAAACCTTTTACACCTGGCTTCTCCTTTGAGTGAATATTTTTCAGAGTGAGGAGTGTATAGAATTTCCGTTGAAGTTGGTTATGTAAATAATGTAATGTAAATGAAGGGATCTCACTATAAATTATTTATAAAACCTTTCAATGATTACTTTATTCTTGAGAGGTTCAAGATTGAACTCTTAATTTCAACATTTAGATTAATTCAATTATATATTAAGAAAGGAATTATTTCTTCTCTCATAACAGCACATATACTTGCTATTCTTATTTGTAATTTTTAAGACCATAAATTAATATCATTTTGAAAATGTTTACAGGATTATATTGATGATTTATAATTTTTTAGAATTTTTTAGAAAATTGTTTGTGTCGAAATGACAATTCTCCCTGATTTACGGTATAAATATAGAAATATAAGAATCATTGTCATTGACCAGTGACCTGTTACTCTGTTGTATTTTATTGTATTTAAATATATGTCTCAGTTAGTATTGTTGTTTTGATAACTTACCTTTTACTTTGAAGTTGTGGTTACCGTTCAATAAAATTCTCCGGTGATCAGTTCCTTCTCCTATCTCCCTTCTTTTTTCAACAGGATATGGGCCCAGGAATACGTTGAAGAAATTGTAGCATCAAGTAAGGATTCAAAAATGTCAAATATTTATCAAATAGAGAAATTGAATTCTGAAAATTATAAAACATGGAAGATACGAATGAAAATGATTTTAATTCATTGCGAACTTTGGGAATATGCAAATACCATTTTAAAAATTGCGCCTGAAACCGAGGTAGAATCCGTTGAATGGGAGAGGGATGATCAGAAGGCGCTAGCTATGATAATCGTATGTTTGATCTCATCAGAATTAATACATGTGAAAAAGTGCAAAACTTTTGCAGAAGCATGGAAGATTCTAAAATAAGGGCATCAGCCGAAAGGTCCTGCAACGAAGGTTTTCCTGACAAAACGTTGATTCATTTAAGAAAGAATCCAAATGAAGGGCTGCAGGATTACCTAAGTAAGTTGAACAGTTTGGCTGAGAAGCTGAGTGAAATGGAGTATCAAGTCCTAGAAGACTTTCTTTCGATTCTTGTACCATGTAGCGTTCCCGAAAGGTATGAAGTGTTTATAACTGCAAAAGAAACTAGGAACAAATTGTCAAGATTTGAAACTTTAAAAGTGAAATTACTGGAGAGATAAATTAAGAAAACTGAATTTAACGGCACACCCAATTCCGAGCAAGAAGCATTCTTTGGAAATTCAGAAAGAAAGAATTTACCCAGCCATCGAAGCCAAAGGCTAAGGGATTCCTATTTATCTGCCACTTCTGCGGGAAAAAAAGAACATAAAGCTACCTATTGCAGAAAAAGAAAGTGCAGGACTCCTAAAAGTGAGATGGTTGCATTCTTGGGAATCGAATATTTGAACAACTTGATCTGAATTAATGGTGCTTGGATAGTGGTGCAACTGTCCACATGTGTAGCTCAAGAGAGCCATATTCTCATCTTGAAGACATTGAACCAGTGAAGATTACACTGGTCAATAGTTAATTTATTGAACCTCAGGAAAGGGAAATGCCAAATTAAAATTTCCAAGTAAAACCGGAACTGTAACCTTATCCTTGGAGGGTGTATTATTTGTTCCTGAATTAAATGGAAATTTATTTCCAATTAGTAAGTGTACAACTAACTTTAATTTAATTAATTTCAAGCATAGAAAAGCTGAAATAGTAAACATGTACTGTAAAAATTGCATAAACCCTATGAAAAGAATCGACTTTATATTTTAAAACAAACCATTGGTCCTAAGGAATTATCGACAAAAGAAATTTGAATAGGTGGAGAGAAAAATTGCGAAAATTGCATAGTTGATTTGGCCATTTAAATGTTCAAGATCTCTCAAAAATCTGAAAATGCAAAATATTATTTATGGCCTGCCAAGATTTGTTGTTAAATATTTTACCTGTGAAGTTTGTTTGAGAGGTTACAAGGCTTTTTTTTTTCAGAAAAAGTCCTTCACAGATCAAGAGAGCCAGAGCCATTGGAGCTAGTTCGTACGAACATTTGTGGTCCCATGAAAACAAAATGACTGGCTGGTGCCCTTTATTTTGCAACATTTATTGATGACTTCTCGAGATTCATCTTCACATTCATAATTATGAAAAGTAAAGATTTACGTTTACTGGCAATGCGATTCTTTTAAATATCATCAAATATTATCTCTACAGACCTTACTGCAATGGTATGAGGTATTGAATGAGAGGGCTTGGCTCATCAGTAGCGAACCCTCTCAGCGGTTTCGCCAAATCAATCTCAACCTCTGAGATAAATTTGGCGAAACCGCTGAGAAGGTTCACTACTGATGAGCCAGGCCCTCTCATTCAATAACTTATATCATTGCAGTAAGGTTTGTAGAGATAATATTTGATGATATATAAAAGAAATGCATTGCCAGTAAATTTATTTGTGTAAAATATTAACGATAGATGGCAATTAATTTTATAAATTTAATTTCCTAATATATATTTGTTATGAAAACATATTTTGCGGAAGAGCTTTGCTTGATGCAATACCTTGAAATTAAATGTATGTACCTCTACAGACCTATAAGCTTATGTCTATAGTTCACTAAACACCCCTAAGCTGCCTTTCATAGAAAATACAGGGTATATTCCAAACCAATCCAATACAATAGTAGAGCGGTCCAGAGATTAATTTGGCTAAACCGCTGAGAGGGTTCACTACTGATGAGCCAAGCCCTCTCATTCAATAACTCATATCATTGCAGTAAAGTCTGTAGAGATAATATTTGATGATATTTAAAAGAAACGCTTTGCCAGTAAATTTATTTGTGTAAAATATTAACGATAAATGGCAATTGAATTTATAAATAGATTTACGTTTTATTTAACCACATTTGTTAGTAATTAGGCATGAAGTCATTGAATTTGATGTTGGTAAACAAAATAATTTATTCTGTTAAGAAATTTCCTCTAGTTGAAAAAAGGGAAGTACATCCGAAATTAAAAAAAAAAATGAAATTGAGACTTAATCGGATCTAGAGATTTCTGATGTAGTTAACGACCCGTCATAAAGTGATCATTTCTAGAAGAGGAAGTCCAAGATATATTAGAACGGGAAAACCTGGCCTACCAATAAAGGAGTACCCTACAGCAAATTTGTCAACGCAAGAACTTTTAGAAACGAAATACTTCACAGATTCAAAAGACGCAGTGGAAGCGCTGTCTAGAGGGATTTTTATTTTTTTAGAAGAGAAATGTAGGAAGAGTTTGATTCCTTGATTGAGAACAAAAATTGGGAATATGTTAATCCTCCTAAGAACCAGAATACCAACCCAGAAAAATGTTGCCGACATCCGACTTAAATCCTACCATGGTTTTTATAAGTAAAACACGTCGCTGGATCAGAAATTGAGGAATCTGATGAATTGAGAAGAAGTGTGAAATGACAATTCTCTCTGATTTCTAAATATAACAATATAAGAATTATTGTCATTGACCCGTGACCTGTTGCTCTGTTGTATTTCATTGTACTTATATATATGTCTTAGTGTTTTTGTTGTGCTGACTTACCTTTCACTTTGAGGTTGTGGTTACCGTCCAATAAAATCCTCTGTTGATATAACAGTTCCTTCTCCTATCTCCCTTATTTTTCAACAGTATAATTCTCCAATACATAAATTCAATTCGATTTCTAAACTATTTCTACCCAGGTAAAGCCTCATACCTAATACGGCATTTACATTGGGAACTTGATCTTAATTATGGTAACTCCAGCGTCAGCCGATAGCGAAGTCATCCGTCTTTTTATTGATCCTTTATCGTTTTAAGAAAGAAAGCTGTAGTTCAAGAAATTTTATAATATGTTCGCACCTAGGAATACCTGTTCTCCTTGTTACTAATATGTTTCAGGGTAAAAGAGTGCATAACCTTCTCGTTGAATTTAGAAACATTATCTAATAAATTAAGTGATATCTTTGTAATTAAGAGGCATTTATAAATTTATTTCCTTTTTACTTGCCCTGTTTTTTTAAATCTCACATATTCTCAAGTAGTTTAATATTCATTTCTTCATTTTAATATATAAATATATATATAGAGAGGAAAACTTATCGACTTCACCACATTTACTCGTTATTTCTTATTTGAAATTTATCGTAGTCAGATATCAATATTGGGTCAATATATTCAAACGTTTATAAATGATCAAACTATTTGCTGCATTTAAAAGTAGTTTCAATTATTATAATATCTATAATACATATATCTAACTTTTTCTAAATAATAAACTCCTTGGGAAAATAATAAAAGTCCATGAAACCGAAAAACCTTTTATCATATAAGGAATATGAGAATAACAATTTTTTTCCGCTTTCTTGGATTTTCTCTAAATCTATCCTTTTCATAGTTTGTTCTTTAAAATTTTACAATTAATTAATCTCTTAAATTCTTATACCCTATATTTGCATAGAAATATATTTAAAATTCTATATAATCTCTCTCCATTACCTTTTTCATATTTTAATTTGCTGAAGAAGGGCTTGACTGAAAACTTCTTAATGCAATTAATAAAAAAGATTTGCGGCGTCCACAGTTGAGTCGAAATCCACAAACCTTTGATAATGAAATTCTATGTTATGGAACTTTCGCTACTTAGGGAAAGCCTCATAACTGATATGGAATTTTCAGTGGGAGGTTTATCCCGATGCTTGTATCTCCGGCGTCAGCCTACATCGTAGTCGTCCATACAAGAACTGAGACATCACCATTTATAGAGGTCAGGAAGCTGTAGTTCAAGAATTGGCAGTAAATTGTTCGCTCCTGATTATCAGTTCTGATAACAAAAATAGTGCGAGAAAATAAATTCGTCCATATTAGCTAGCTGGTTTGGGTTCCGAATTCACGAATTTGTATATTCACGCTAGCTTCTCAGACGATAGCCTTATCTCGAGTCCAGATACTTCTATCATGTCTATATTTCAAAGAGGCTGAATTGTCATGATTCCAGATAAAAATACTTTCTGTGTAGCCTGTCAGGCAGCAGAAAAGTCACGTTTTAAAAAACACATCCACATTCAACTGTGGGTCAAACACAAGCACCTTCAATAATATAGAAAATCACTAAAATCAAATTAACCTAATACAGACAACATTTATAATTTTGTATTGGTCAAAGATTGGTCAATAATTTGGCCAGCGGTCAGTCAGAAATAACCTTTCGAATCTAAAAATTGTCTAATTTGGCTAGCTATCAGTTAGTAGCATTTTTGTTCTAAAAATCAGTTCAGCTGGTATCTGGTAAATCTGTAATTTTGTCTAAAGGTCAGGTTGTATCTCCTCATCTGAACAGGAACTTGTCTACCACGGCGAGAAGATAGGGTTCAGAACTGTTGTCAGAAGTGTTTTTCTTTCATTCTGGCTAGCGAACAATGTAAGCAGCAACTCCTCGATTCAGAAACATGTTCCCCTCAGTTGGAAGTCAGGAGGGTCACGAATACATCCACGTAAAGCCTTCATTCTGCACTCTCAGCGTCCGGGAATTCTACTGCTATTACTAGGTGATGCTGAAACATCATCAAAGTTCTAGAATTAAAATGTGTGTTTTTTTTTGTGTACAATAATTATCTGCACTACTCAAACCCCACACCGAATATTAAAATTTAGAAGTTAATATATAATCCACAATATATTTATATTTTTTTGTTGTTGTTATATATAGATTCTTAATAGAAATAAAAAAAATAAAAGATGAAGATTTGGTAATGCTATTTTTAAATAGATTTTAATAAACATATATTCACTATTACATATATAAATATATGTGTTAAAATGATCAAATATATATCCCAAACCATAGTTCTTACCTAAAGAAGTCAATAGCACACCCTCGATACCTTTCTCTACTCATTGTGAGTAAATAGGCCGAAATATAATACAAATATAACCTTATAAGTGGTTTATTTGAATAATCTACAAATTATATTAACACCTTTCAACTTGGCACATCTGCAAATTTAATATTCTCATAACAAAATGATGTGTATTAAGGAGCCCAATAAAACTAATTCAGAAATGGTTGTTCTGTATCAAATAATTTTGAAAGAACTATCTTTTTATAAATGTTCATAGAAATATTCCATGAAAAATAGTTTATAAAATAGGATTAATTATTTTTTCTCTAATATTTATTATTTCACAAACAATAATATTCAATAAAACGCAATTATTTTCATTATTACACATTACTTGATTATTCTCAATCGACACAATGGGTACTGTTTTGGAGCAGACTTCAATACTCTTAAGAATTTTAAATAATCGAATCTTTAAAACTATATATGCTCTAAATATTTGAATGAAAGTAATATTCTTTTCTATCTGTTTGTCGTGTTTAAATTTTCAAGAAGGTTTTACTACTCACTATTTCTTACTTTTGATAATCATATAATTTATTTTCAAATAGATGTAAAAAAATAATTTTGAGATCAAACTGAATGGTGGTTGTCATATATTAATAGTTTTCTCTTATTAAATATTTTACTTGTTCAATTAATACTATGTTATATATATAACAGCCCACTAAATTGAAAAATAAGAAATTACCTTTCTTAGGAGCTCCAATGAGAATTGATCCAGATGCTCTTGTTTGCTAAGCCTGAAGCGATAGGAAGTCAGGCCTTCTTGAAATCACCATTTAAACTATTTGGTCGAGTGACAGAATATTCGCGAGTTCAAGAAATTGGAAGCTCCAGGTACCAGAAATGATGGGAGCTTTCTCGAGAACAAAAATGGTTTCACAAAGGCCAGCATCACTTTCGAGATTTGAGAAACCTTTCTCTTTTGGTTATCAGGAGAGTTGACTGGATATTCGTAAGTGGGAATGCCCATTAATTCCCGATAGCAGGACGGTTGCTTGATTCTCGCTAGAATAGGAACACATTCACCCAGCTACCTGGCTATAACAGTTCTTTTGAAATTTGCTTAGCGAAATACTCTGAGCTGATTCAACAGATTTACATTAATATCGTCAAAATAAAGGGTCATTCATCTTGTTCTGCAGGATAGATCGCAGTTACCTTTCGAGGAGAAAAACTAGTTTAGCTCTGCTAAATGTAAAGTTCAGAACCTATATTTTCTATATAGAAGAAAGGTTGACTGAAATTTCGCAAGAACAGATAAGTTCACCATATGGGCGGTTCAACTTGGAATAGGATTTTCATGAGAGTTCAGTGACATGTTCAACGTAACTTGCTGTTCAGGGAGGAGAACTTCTTGAAGACAGCGAATTTTGACCTCAACCAGCAATTCAGGAAGAAGGACTTTGTTGAGGACAGCAACTAATTGAACCCAGAAGTATTTCGTAGTGCAGAAATTTGAAAAGGCACTGATCTATTCAATCAGGTAAGAATTTTTTATAGAAAGACTTTATTTAAAACAGAGACCAGTTCAGGGAACTGGACTTTCATGAAACAGCTATCTTTTCATCCCATAGAGTAGTTCAAAGGGCAAAGCACTTTGAAGATAGCAACAGGCTCATTCTAGATAGAACAGCTCAGTGATCAATACTTTTAAAAGGTGTTGTACAATACTGCTCATCCAGAAATACAACGAATGGGTGTTTGAGCGGAAAGGGTACTCATTCAGCCAAGTAATAGTTCACAAAACAGCAATTTAGCTAGGACAAAGACATGTTCTCCCTGAAAAATGTTAAATGGATGGCACCTTAGCGAGGACAGGTAATAATTCACCACAGTTAACAACTCATTTGGCAGGCTATAGCGAGTTAAGCGATATATTTAACCAAGTTGAAGGTTAATAGAAAAACCTTTAGCTAAAGGACATAGGAGTCCTTCATCATAGCTTGTAATCCAGAGGCAGGAATTTCGCAAGGGCCGCAAACTATTAATTCTCAAAGCAGTTGTTGAAACAGGTCCTTTACAGTGACAGGAACCTGTTAATAGCACCTAACATTGAGGTGTGCGACTTAGCAGGGATGGCGACATTTATAATCCTGATAGCATTTAGGAAATTAGGACTTTCGCAAAAAGAGTGACCAGATATTCCAATCTAGAAAATCATAGAGTAAGGCTTTCGCGAGAAGAGGAAGGTTTTCTTTCCGCCGGGTAATTCAAGAATCTGAAGTTTCGGGAAGATAAAAAAACTGCTCACCCCAGCTCCTAGAACAGGACTTTTCCTAGAACAGATTTTTTTTTATTACAGTTAGTGATTCAGGGAGCAGAACTTCCACGAAGATTGGGAACTGCTTGCCAAAAATTGCGGTTTGAAACAGGAAAACTCGTTGAGACAGCAATATCTTCACCCTTAATAGAAATTTAATGGAGCTGGACGATCGTTGAGACAGAGAACTGTATACCCAGTTTGGTATTTCAAAGAATTGTAATTTTGCTTGGACCGCAAACTATTTATTCCAGTTACGAATCCAGGGAGATCGACCCTAGCAAGTACAGGAAACTGTTTAATCCAGCTAGCAATTTAGTGATCAGAATTTCGCTAGGACAGATTAATGTTTGCCCAATTTATCTCATCAGGTAGAAGGATCTTTGCTAGGACAGGTGAATGCTCTTCCTAGGTAGTAGATCAAGAAGAGGGAATTTCGATTGTGCAGTAACCTGTTCATCTCAGTTAGAGATCAAGGTAGCTGGACTTGGTAGCGGGTAGAGAAAATTTGTCAACGCAGATAGCAAAGAGAGAACAGGACCTTTGAATATACTTAACAGATGGTCACCCTATATGAAAAATAAAGGAGAAGGGCTTTTTTCGTGGAGGGCGACCTACTCACTCCAATAGAAATACAGGGATCAAAACTTTCGATTTAACAGTCAATATTTACTCTTTTTAACTCGCAATACAGGATGCTGAATTTTGCGTCAAAAGGATCATATTGAAACAGGGTACAAGTTCATATAAGAGGTATTTGGTAGAAAATAGACCTGTTCAGTACACAAATATATGTTCCATAGAAGCGATTCTTTCGATGATAGGGACTCATTCAACCCAGAGAGCACTACCTTAGCGGCGAAAATAATGAATTGTTCTTTAAATTGGCAGTTCAGGGGAGAGTTTCGGAAATTCAATTATGAATTTGATTCTATATGTAGTTCGAGCAGCAGAACCTACGTAGAAAATAGACTGGTTCATCCAGGGTGCAGCCTTTTCTGTGAAAGCGTCATTTTCAAATCAGCTAGAAATTCAAAAATTCGACCGTTAGCGAGGAGAGTATCATGATCATTCTTGCTCAAATTCAGGTAACAAGACTTTCGAAACGACTTCTTCCTGTTTATGACACAAGCATTTCAGGATGCAACACATTGGCGAAAATAGAGACATATTCATTCCAACTTGCCAGTTCTAAATGATGCAAGACCGAGGAAAGTAATTTGTTCACTCCTGCTTGCAATTAGGGGATCAGGACTCGTGTTAGGACCGGTGACTGTTCACCTCACTAGCCGTATAAGAACCATGATTTCCTTTAGACAAAAGTAATATTCACCTAGCTAGAAGATATGGAAGCGGGACTTTTGTTAAGGCAGGTAACTGTTTATCCCAGCTAGAAAATCAGGAAACAGGACTTTCGCTAGGACAGGAGACTGTTCACCAATCTACCTGATCAGAAGGCAGGACTTTCTCTAAGATAAAACATTATTCACTCCAGCTAACTGATAAGAGACAGGGCTATTGTCAGGGCAGGATACTATTCACCTCAGCTCTAATACTGAGATCAGGACTTTCGCTAATACAGGAGACTGTACAACCAACTGCTATTCCATAGTGCAGCACTTTTTTTGAGACAGGCGAGGACTGTTAACCCGATGTAGCTGATCAAGGAGGAGGACTCTCGCTTGGACAGGGGACTGTTTACTTCAGCTACCAGATCAAGGATCAGGAACTTTATCAGAAAAATAAACTACACCTTCGCGGATATATCAGGGAATAGTAAAACTCCACTAGCAGCTGAGAGGTTGGGTCTTTGTTAGGACAGAATACTGTTCACCCAGCTAGTTGATCAGGGAGTAGAGCTTTGGCTAAGATATGGGACTGATCGCTAAGATGATAGAGCCAGCTCATGGAGCAGGCTATGACGAGGTTTGCGATCAATTAAATCAAAATGGAAATTCAAATAATATGACTTTAGCGAAGTCATAGAGGAATTCTTCAAGCTAGATGTTAATTCAGCGTACACGACTTCGCAGAGGTAGCGATCTATTTATAAAGAGGCAGTCACTGAGACAGAACCTTTACAGTGACAGGAACATGTTAAGAACACCTAAAAGTTGAGGTTTGCGACTTTCTCAGGGACGGTGATATGTTTGATCCGGGTTACAATGTAGAAATTAGGACTAACGCATAGACATCTTGACCCGATAATGCGGGCTAGAAAATCGCGGTGTAAGACTTTCGCGTGGATAGGTACCTTTTTTCAACGGCAGGTAATTCGTGGAGCTGGACATTCGCGAGGATAGGATACTTCTCACCCCAGTTTGAAATTCATGAAGGACTTTCGCAATTCCAGATAGTAATTCAGTAAGTAGTGCTTTCGCTCGAATTGGGAATTGTTCACCTGGACTAGCAGTTCAGGTACCAGGACTTTCGCAAAGACAGGCACACGTAACCCATATAGCAATTCAGGGAGCTTGGGTTTCGTAAGGACAGGGAATTGTGCACCCTAGTTCAAATTTCTGGGAGAAATGAGGAGGAGCATGAGATTTCAATAGGGAAGCAAACGCTTCACTCCTGCTAAATATGAGTGAGATGGACTTTCGCGTGTAGAGAGAAATTGTCACCCGGTAAGGCAAAGCAAGGAACAGGACTTTCGCGAGAACAGATGAGTGTTCACTCTCACTAGCAGCTAAAATAAAAAACAATTTCTAGGAGGGCGACCTAATCATTTCAGCTAGAAGTTAAGGGATCAAGACCTTTGCATGAAGAGTGAAATTCACAATTAAAATGACATTTCAGGATACAGGGCAAATTTAGCCAGGTTGCTATTTCATATAGGAAGCATTTTGAAGGTAAATATACCTTATTAGTTCAGATAGCCTTCCAAGAGACGGGCCATTTTCGAAGAAAGCGGCTCATTACCCCAAAGATAGATACTTTTTTGAGAAAAAAAAATGGTTCTATCAATCGGCAGATCAGGAAGCGCGAGTTTGCAAATTCAACGACCTTTTCAATTCTAATTGTAGTTCAAGCAGCAGGACTTAGGATATAACAGCGAACAGCTGCCAAGCTCAAAATATCAGAGTGCAGCCTTCGCAGTCGCAGCGTCCCATCAGGCGTAAATACCTTTGTGAGGCCTGTTGTCCTCATATCAGGAGGCAGGAACAATAGTATGACATGGAACTGTGCATCCCAGATAGATTATCAGAAGCAGGAATTTTGCTAGGACAAGGAACTGTTCGAACAGCTAGATTAGAGAGCGAGACTATTGCTAGCAGAGAGGACTGTTCACCCAGCTGGCAGATTAGAGAGCGGGACTTGCGCTTAGACAGGGAGTTTTCGACAACGATAAGATATTAGAGAGCAGGACTCTTGTTACTGGAAAGGATACTGTTTATCCTTGTCAGTTTTTCAGGAAGAAGAACATTCTCGATACGATAGAGAACTGTTTATTTCAACTGTTATATCAGGTAATAGGATCTTTGTTAGGACAAGAGACAGTATACCCCAGCTATCAATCAGGGAGTAAGTCCTTCAATATGACAATGAAGGACTGTTTAACAAGCTAGCAGATTGATGAGTAGGACCTCCGCTTGGGTAGGGGATTGTTTACTCCAGCTACCAGATCAGGGAGCAGGACCATTGCTAGGACAGTGCTAGCGGTTCAGAGATTATGACTTTGATTAGGAAAGAGGATTATTCAACCAGTTAGTGGATCCAGGGTTTAGTATTTTCGCTATTATATAAGATTCTTATCCACAGCAAACTTTGGATCTTTACCTTGGTAAGAAAATTGTATTTCCAGCGAGTAGAACAGGTAGTGAGAATTTCTTAATCACAGAAACTGTTCAATTCCAGTTAAAATATCAGGGAACTGGAATCTCCTGAGAAAGCATACTTTTCCAGCAGCTGGAAATTCGAAGATTAGAACTTTGATAGTAAAATGAATTGTTAATCCTAACTAGTAATATAGGCAGCAGAAACTTCGCGAAGACTGGTAACTTTTCACGCTAAAGGCAGTTGAGGGAGCAGGACAACGATATGTTGTCTCAGATAACAATTCATGGAGAAGGGAACTTGCGAGACCAGAGAACAGATCATTCCAGCGCACAATCAGTGATCGAGAATTCTTCAATGACAGCGAATTGTGCATTCCACTTAGATGTTCAGAGAGTAAGATTTCAGGAACCAGGAATTTTCCTAGGATATTGAGTTATTCAGTCTGGTAAGAAGTTGAGGGAAAATATTTTTATCGAGCAGGGCATATTGTTCAACCAAGTTAGCAATTCAGGGAGAGAGACATTCTCGTTGATGGAAACTTGTTCACCGCAGCTGTATCTGACAGTACAGGCATTCCGCTAGGGCAGCGAATCGGTCCACTCAACTACGCGATCAGGGGCGCAAATTCCTTAATAATAGCGATATTTTATATCCAGATTTCAATTTGGGGAGAAAGACCCACGAAAAGGCAGAGACCTGTTCATTCTAGATTACAATTCGAAGGGGTGACCTTAGAAATAACAGGTATCAGGTCAATATGGATAAAAGTTCAGGTGTTAACACTATTATTTAAAGTTCAACCTGTTATACCAGAAATTTGCTCAAGAAAAGGGAAGCGTACGTTTTAGATTTCAGTTTTAAAAATGAACTTGCGCTAAAATGGCGGCATTTTTCTCTTCGGATGGTGTTTCATGTAGCGTGTCTTAAGCGAGGACATCAAGCTGTCCAATCTGTTTAGAAGTTTAGATAACAGAACCATCGCTACAATTGAAAATATTCGAGTTTTTTCTTCACAGAGCGCGCATTCGGCATGAGAGCGACATGTTCACCCCAGATCGCATTTCAATGCTTCATTCTTTGAGACGACAACCCCCAGTTCAACTCAACTAGCAGTAAATGGTGTAAAGGGGTTCCTTAGAGACCAGTTCAACCAGGGCAGCAATCAAATGATCAGGAATATCTCGAGGACACCGACCTCTTCATGGCAGCAACAGTTAGAGCGGTATAATTCGCAAAAACATCGACCCTCAATGAAACCAGCCATCAGAGAAGGGAGCATATACCTTTCCTATGCAGCGACCCGTTCTTCCCAGCAGAATATTTTTGTAAGAAATATTTCGCGTTGACAGCAACAAGCTGAAGCCAGCTCACAGTTTGGAGATGGAGAATTTCGCGATGATAGAAAAACGTTGTTTCTTGCAAATTCTGTTAGTGATATAGAGAAATGGGTCATCACAGAAAGCAGGATATCTTCAAGGTAGCAGGTCAGCGGTCGAGTTTTGGAAGTTGTACAAACATGTGCTGGGGGAATGGGCGCAGGAAGCACATATACTATTCCGGAAACCAGTCCCTTTTATTTATTAACATCTGCGACAAATATACTTCGTTACTTACCATACAGGACTCTAAACACACACACACACATAATATAAAATTATAAGATTTTAAAGTTTTATTCTTTCAAGTAATATCTCTATATCTTTACTTTTATATTATTTTAATTATTTTTTCATGAACCAAATCAATTAAAGCATTTATTAAACCGTTCCAAATTATTATTCTATAAGAAAATATTTGTCATCAGAATTTTGAGTAGCAATTTATTTTATAGTCTACCCAAAGATAAAACAAGTTTCT
The DNA here is from genome assembly GCA_030710605.1 of Cordylochernes scorpioides. Lineage (NCBI taxonomy): Eukaryota > Metazoa > Arthropoda > Arachnida > Pseudoscorpiones > Chernetidae > Cordylochernes > Cordylochernes scorpioides. Next base: position 75,273,107 of record CP092866.1, on the reverse strand, counting down.
AACTAGATGTTAAATATTTCTTCGATCCTTGTAAATTCCAACGCGTTGCAAAGATACAATTTTTTTAGATCTAACATAACAAATATTTTTGAATATTTTCATATTGGATCAAAATATTTTGATCCAATAAATGCCCTTTTGATTAAATAATTATATATAGAATGATAAAATGCAATTTTATCACTGACTCGCGGAAACTTCATTGTTCTAATAAGTTTAATAGATCGAAGTTTTAACTCTATGACTCTTTCTGCTTTAACAAATAATTAAGATGATTTTTAGTAATATTTCAGTTTCTATAAATTATTAGGTGAAAGTGTATTGTGTATTTGATTAAATATTCTGATTCTCTCATTAAGACCTAAATAATATTTAAAAACGGCATTCATGTAATTTAGAGAAGAGGATAGAGAGAAATATTCTTTGTGAAATAACTTTCCCAAAAGACTTAATTGAATAATTGTTTTTAAAGTTGAATATCTAATTAGAAATTAAAAAATTTATAAGTATAGATTCTTGTCGTTGAGACTACAGATATGTGGAGATTTTTGATTTTTTTATTATCATTCGAAGATTTCTAAAATATTTGGACTTCCAATAATGTATTTTGATGATCTAAACGATTTGATTTTCAATTCTATCTTTTATATTATTATCATATGGTTTTCAATATTTAATTATTTTGAAGATTCTGTTATAATTCAGTGGAACAAAAACAATTAAAATGAATATATATGTCAAGTTTACCTGAGTCTGGTTTAAAGTATTTTAATGAATAAATATGAAATTTCATTAATATATTTTCTGAATATTTAATGAATAGATAAAGAGAGAAAATTGAATATAAATAATTGATTTTCAGACAATTTTCTCTCTATTAACAAAAAACTATATAATATAAAGCATCTATCAGGAAATCAATTTCAATTATCAATAGGAACTTCAACAATAACACTAACCTGGTGGAAGACACTTGTTAGGGCCCACACTTTAATGCCAGTTTAGGAAGTGACAGACTTGACTGTACAACTCCTGGGCTAGTGAGGGCTCGCTAGACTCCATCTCTTGGATGGGGCCTAGTGAACACACAGGACTTTTTAGACCTATGAAATATTGATATTTTATATAATTTACCTAGTTAGACACCATATTGACTATCTTATTCAAAATTCCCATACGTAATGATTTGATTAAAATAACTGAGAATATAAATTTATTATTCATTTCGCATTTTTCTGGGAAGATTTGCATTTATGATAATTTGTATATATATTTATATATAGATGGAAACCTTGGCGGAAGGAAATTTGGAACATAAGCTCACTAAATAATTAGCCAAATACCAAAATATATTGTAGTCAGGTATTCACCTAATCATCGTGCTTGGGACGGCAAGCACAGCAGCAAACGAGCCTGAAGATGCACTTCAATGCGCGCTTGAAACGGCTTTTTTTTGCTGGAACCCACAAATACAGTAGTCAGGTAACATTAACACTATAAACCTAATAAAATATTTAACTATGTGATATTTATTTTCAATCTATGTGTTATTTTATATATCAGATGTTTCCTGTCAACCTATCACACCTTATATATAACTCATATTACTTAAATAATTATCTTTAAAAACCCGTATTATAGTAACGTTGTATTTATCTTTTAAAATGCCTGCAATTGAAAAGATAGAAATAACCATTAAATACATGTTCATATAATTAGTACGCTCAATATAATGTATATATATCTTCTTTTGACTTCATTAAATGTATTTGATATAAAGAAAATAGAGAAATAAAAACCAATACATTTTTGAAAAGTTCAAACTCCCTTTTTTTTTACATAAAAATTTACATGTCAAAATTACAATAATAACATTTATACCAACATATTGGCATGTAAAAATTGTATAATTTCTTAATGCTTTCTAATATATAAGCCTAAATAGGAAAATTTAAATGGTATTATAGAGAATATTCCAATTTTTTTCTTCTGTGGCGATTGTAGGCACAGACACAAACACACATATATATATTTTGAAAATAGAGCAATCCATAAATAAATATTTAATTAAAAAGCCATATATTGGATCAAAATATCATTCATTTTACCAATAATTAAGTTGGCTGAGCGCCAATCTTTATCAAGGTGTATAACATTTTAAGGTATGTAAAATGTTATAACACCTTGATAAAGATTGGCGTTCAGCACTGAAATATTGGTATATAAAGTGATATTTTGATCCAATATATGCCTTTTTAATAAAAAAAAATATATATATATATATATATTATATAAAAATATTATTTTATTTAAAATTATATTTCATAGATTCAAATATTCTGTTAAATCGACCGCCAGAGGTCACGCTTTGCATACAAAAACTCGTTGTTGTTATATCCCGAGAAGAAGAGAACTCGCGGCTCCCAATCGGATGACTCAAGATCGCCAACTAGGAGCGAGCGTAATCTGAAGACGCCTAGAATGAACATCGACGAACAAAGTCCCGCCACTGGAGTTTCTCAACAAATGAACTCAGCTCACCCACCGCAAGACGATGAAGAAAATAACGACAACGATGGCCCATGGACCACAGTCACTAACGTGAAAAAACCGATAATTCCTCCTGTTATTGCAGAAAATGTAGCAGATTGGAAGCTTCTCTTTGCCAAGAACTAAAAGACTTGTGCATGGAACCATTCAAAGTCACGATTTCTGGCAAAAAGCACATAATTAAATCGAAAACATAGGCGACTTCAAAAAAATCAGGGAGTATGCACAGAAAAATAATGGAGGATATTCCTACAGACTACAGGAGGAAAAACCACTGAAAGTGGTATTGAAGGGGGTATCAACAGCCTTCAAAGAAGAAGACGTCGTGACTGAACTGGTCTCAATGGGCTTCACTGAGGTCATTGTCAAAAGACTCCATAGACAATCGACCTAAATACCGATGAATATAGTCCTAGTAGAGCTACCGAAAAATGAACAAAATAAACAAATATATGGAATAACCGAAATACTTTACCAAAAAATAGTCGTGGAATCATTCAGGACTACAAAACGAGTGACCCAATGCTTTAACTGCCAGGGTTTTGGGTATGGCCAGCTAAACTGCTTTTTGAAGCCCAAATGCGTCAAGTGTGCTGAAGAACACCATTCGAAGGATTGTCCAAGAAAGTCGAAGCAGCTCCCACCAAAGTGCGCTAACTGTGGAGAGGCGCGAACAGCCAATTACCGCGGATGCCCAAATTTTCCGAAGCCACAACAACAGCAGCTAAAGCCTCCCAGACAAAACTCCCCTAACACCATACCTCAAGCAAGCTCCACTAAATCAGAAGAAGCAACTGTTGAAAAACAAAAGGCAAGTTACGCTGAAACTGAAAAAAAGAAAACTACTCGTTCTGACACCAGGGAACTGTGCGAAAAGTTATTAGAAATTATCAAAACTTTCTTATAATGAAACGCAAATTACCTTTAAAAATCGTTTTCTGATATTGCAACGGAATCAAACTCAAAAAAGAAGAATTCCTACAGTTTTTAGAAGAAAACTCAATAGACATGGCACTGCTCAGTGAAACACTTAAAACCATCTGTCGACCTCACACTCAGAAACTATCAGACAATAAAAGACGATAGAATCGTTGGAAGGGGCGGTGGAACTGCAATAATTCTAAAAAACTATCTTAAACATCAAAAAGTGCTGATTCAAACATCTAACATGGAAAACACCACAATTCTAATGAAACCAGATGGAAGGGCAGTAGTGCAGATATCGTCAATCTATAAGAAACCCGATCTACCACTCCTGTAGGAAGATCTGAATCTCTTGTTAGAGAACAATCAATTAGTAATCGCTGCAGGAGACTGGAACTCCAAGCACCCTCTTTGGGGCTCAAGAACCTCCAATAATAGTGGAACCGTGCTTCATAATTTTTCCGAAAAAGAAAACCTGGACATTGTCGCACCTTCTTCACCCACGCACTACAGTCCTTTGGGAAATTCAAACTTTTTAGACATCGCAATTCTTAGAAACATCCCCTGGACTTCGAGGATTAAGACCCTGGATGCCTTATCTTCAGATCACCTCCCAGTAATCCTAGAGCAGACCTGCCCGAAGGATGAATTCAGAGCTTGCCGACTCACTAACTGGGCACACTTCCAACAAGACTTAATTTCCAGTACGCCTCCTAGAGTACCCTTGAAAACGGAAGTCAATATTGATTCAGCAGGTGACCATATTAAATGATAAAATCTACAACAGCTACTCAAAAAGCATGGTTATATCATCCTCTTCATCAAAACAGAACCCCTTGAACAAGGCCTTGATAAAAGAAAAGAATAAAGCTCGTAAGAGATGGCAAGCAAGCTGGGATACAGCCCATAGAGCCATTTATTTAAACCTACAGGGAAAAGTTAACAAAGCCCTCAAATCCGACTCCACCGAGAACTGGAATCAATTCATACACAAGATTGAATCAAGCTTAAAGGACTTCTGGAGAAAAACAAAACCTATCAGGAAAAAAACGGAAAGGATCTCAAATTTAGTAATGAACGGCAAAACTTTATTGACCGGCAAAGAAATCGGAAATGAACTTGCAGAACACTTCTCCAACAATTCTTCAAGGAAAAAGAAGAAGAGAGAGACCAACCAAATATAACTTATAATCACCAACAAGAAAGAATGCTCACAATGACGACACCAAATGAAGTCAAGGAAGTGATTAAATACTTAGCTAACCACAAAGCTCCTGGACATGACAATATCACTCCGCAAATGGCCAAGAATCTTCCCATCAAATGGATTGTATTTCTAGCTGGAGTATTCAACGCCGCACTGCACTTGTGTTACTACCCCAAAGTCTGGAAGCATGCTATCATAATTCCAATTCCAAAAAAATCCGCTAAATCCCCTGAAGATCTAAGACCTATCAGCCTCCTCCCCACCATCGGCAAAATTTACGAAAGAATTATTTTACGTAGACTTCAGAGGTACTTGGACAACTCTAACTTCATCATCCCATAGCAATTCGGATTTAGAAGGGGGCATTAAACAACTCACCAACTCATTGCAGTATAGACTACATCCAGATAAGAAAATCCCACAAGGAAGTGGTAGGTGCTGCCTTTCTAGATTTTGCGAAAGTATTTGATAAAGTTTGGCATAATGGCCTTATAAAGAAACTCACAAAACACCGGTTTCCAAGTGACATAATCAATTTTATGCAGAATTATCTACAGGGCAGGACATTTTCAGTCAAGTAAGGAAATGTTATAACTAAACCAAAGCCAATCCAGACTGGAGTACCACAAGGCTCTATCCTCGGACCCTACCTTTTCAATATTTACATTAATGACATCCCACTGCACTCTAAATGTAAACTTAAGCTCTTCGCAGATGACACAGCAATTTTATTTAACTCTAAATCAGTCGACCTATTGGTTACTCAGCTTCAGAATTACCTAAATGACATCATCAAATGATGCGATGAGTGGAAACTAGACATTAACCCAACTAAGACTCAAGAAATTGTTTTTCCTCCAAGAGATAACAAAAAATTCAAGCCACAAACCAACTTGACAGTAAACTCAAGCACTATTAGTTTACCGACCATGCCAAGTACCTTGGTGTCACTTTGGATTCGAAATTAAAATTCAACCTACATGTCCAAAACACCATAAGAAAGGCAAAGATAGCCAAACATCTCTCTCTCTCTATCAAGCCTGCTTAATTTTAAAAGTAATTTAACAACAAAGCATAAAAATTCACGTTGTACAAAACATGTATTCTACCCATCATCACGTACGCACTACCAGTCTGGAGAAAATATATCACACCTACGGATAAAAAAAAATAGATATCTTCATAAGGATTTGCTTACGAATCACTATAGCAGCCCCATTCAATCTTTCAAACAAAATTCTCAAAGAAGATCTCAACCAGCCTAATATAGAAGATATTTATCAAGACTCTGCGACAAGACTATTCTCGCAATTTCAAAAATCATCAAATCCAATTATACAAGAAATTGTTCAAAATCAAGGTGACCTCAGCCACCGAATCCGACGACCTGGACCCAATGGCTAGCTGGCAGCCAAACACCCAACAACTGCCCTCCTGTAAGGTTCGGGGCGGGCCACTCCGGCATTACAACTCGCCATGTGTAAATAATCTGGACAAGGAGACTCGCGAGCTGTGCTCGAATGTAACACCTGCAAATTGAGATGAAATAATAAATATAATCCCGATGGCCGGCTCAAAACTTTTGTACATTATGTAAATAATCTTTTCTTATTCTACTCGCTTTAAGGCAGGCATTACTTTTATAAAATTGTTTTATTATATATATTCCATGGGTTCAATTGAAGCAATATCTGATCAAGGCTATTTTTATTATTATTCTTTCAAGAATCTTAACCACGACTGCATCACCATACTCCTCAACATGATCTAAATATAAGCAGAAAATCTCTTTTTTTTTATAATATATATATTTATTTATTTATAAAAGAAAGGTAACTAAATATACATTTTTATCTCTTTTCGATGTCTATTAACATCACTCAAATATAGTACATAATAAATAATATATAAAATTGGAACTTCTAAGTCGCCACGCATTTTAATTGCTGAAGGAAATGTAAGTGTTTAATATTATATTATCACAATATTTGCGAGGAATTCAGCACATTCATTTAAATAGGCCTCTCAAAGTGGGGATAGTTTTTCTAATTTCTAGCTTGTTAATGCGAACTATTTTATTGTTATATCCTACTATTTGATCTCAAATTCATAGGTAGTCATCAGAAAAACCCAACAAGATTACCGTGGTCTGTATCACGTCTACTTGAAGAGAAAGAATCATAAAAATTTAAATTCATAAAAAAATATTGGAAGCAACGAAATATACATGATGAAATATATTGGGTTGAGAAGTCATCAATATTACTAGGACAATACTGAGTATAAGGAGTATAACAAATAGAACTACACAATCATAGATGTTATATATTAATTGAACCTATTATTAAATGTAAATAAATGATATAAAAAACTAACCGTGGAACAAGCTCTTCCTCGCTGCGAGAATCTTGAGGCAATTCGGCCGAGGGAGATGCTGAGATAGGATTTTCTTTGGTGATTCTCAAAGGTTTCTTTGGTGGTTCTGGTCTGAAGATGTACCTGATGGGCTGCCTGTAGTTGGTGATATCTTTGGGCACTCTGGTACACTTTGCTGGCCATTTTACTCCTAGTGCGAAAAGAAGGTTATCCTTTGGCACAATGAATCCTGCGATCTGCCAGGCTAGGTTGCTTACGCGCCACAGATCCTCAGAATTTTTCATTGTCGAACTGTACAAAGGAATAGATCTTTTACCCTATCTAATTCAAATATTTTCAATATTTATATAAAATACTTAAGTTATTTAAAGCTGTTTAATGATTATTTTCAAAAAGGAGACTACAAGAAACACTTTATTTGTTTATTTTACCACATTACTAGAGAGAATTAAATTTTGATGTATTATAATTCTAATTTTTCTCATTGAAACAACACAATATGATTTATTTTTATATTTATTCAACTTGAATGAATTCGGGACCAAAAATAAATTAACATGAATATAACTCTGAATTATATAAATTTGAAAATAAACATCATTATATCAATAATTTAAATTGTTATTTGCCAATATTATCAGATTAAAATATATTCAATATAAATATACTCTAAAACAAAAAAATCGACGCACCAAGAAGCAGTTGTCCGACTTATATGAAAATACGTATACAAAGAGGTTTCGACCAAACATGCAAATGATTGAAATTTGGTGGCCGAATTATGCAAAGCAAGAGCTCCAGCGCATCTGAACTGCGCATCCAGCACGAGCATTCTAGACTCAATATTCGGCGCGGCACGAACTGATTTTCAGAATTTCCGTTTAATATTTTAGCAGTACGCCTATTTCTACTGTATCAATGCCTCGCCGAAAGATTCGTGCTCATTACGAACGTATGTCAGAGTTTGAAACTGGTCGTGCCATTGTATTGAAAGAGGCTGGTTGGTCTAATCGACTAATTGCGCGACATCTGTGTCGAAGTGATGCGGCTATTAGGCGATGTTGGCAAAAGTGGGTCAACAACGGAAGTATGCAACGTCAGGACGGCAGCGGTCGACCAAGGCAACAAAAGAATGGGTGGACAGAGCAATTGTCAGAATGGCTGTCGCAGCACCGGAATCCACGTTATATATCATCCAACTTGTGACCGGCACACAAGTGTCCAAAATGACCATCAACAGGCGACTGAGAGAGCGGAATCTAAGAGCTCGCCGACCGTTACAATGCCTACCCTCACACCCGTGCACCGACAAGTCTGACTACAGTGGTGTCGGGAGCGATCAACTTGGAACTGCGCTGACTGGGGACGTATAGTCTTTGGTGACGAGTCCCGTTTCTTACTGTGTCCTGACGACCGTCGCAAACGTGTCTGGAGACGTCCTGGGCAGCGTGTGGATCCTGGCCTTACTGTCGAACACCACACAGGTCCACAACAGGGCGTTATGGTCTGGGGTGCCATTTCATGTGATAGCAGGACCCCATTGGTAGTCAGTCATTCCTGGCACCCTGACAGCACAACGATACGTAGATGACATTCTACGGCCTGTTTTGTTGCCGTTCCTCTCACATCACCCCGGGCTTAATTTTCAACAAGATAATGCCCGGCCACAGACGGCACGTGTTACTATGGATTGTCTTCAATCTTGCCGAACTCTTCCGTGGCCAGCAAGGTCGCCTGATCTCTCGCCCATAGAGCACATCTGGGACGTGATGGGAAGGCGTTTGCAACCATCCCGGAATGTTGACTATTTAGCCCGACAGTTGGAGACAATTTGGCAAGAAATCCCGCAGCACCCCATCCGGATTCATTATCAGTTCATGACACGCCGGGTGGCAGCCTGCATCCAGGCCAGTGGGGGTCCAACGACATATTGACATTCTCAATTTGTGACGATCAAACTCTGAACTAAAACAATTAATTGTTCTAAAATTTTAATTGTTTTTTCCCCTATACATGCTCTTTACATACACCAATTTTTGTCCTAATCTGACAACTCCTTCTTGGTGCGTTGATTTTTTTGTTATACAGTGTATATATTGGCTTTTCTCAATGATGAAAAATATATTAGGAGGGTTTGACTCATTGGTAGTAAACCTTCTCTGCGGTTTCGCTAGATCAATCTTACATTCCTCTTTAATATTGTTTAGGTGGTATTGATTATATATCCATTGCTTTTGAGAATTCCTTTCAACATTTCAAGTAACCCAAGCTTTTGTTTGGTAGATTCGCACCTAAATTTGTTCGAAATAGCAAGTAAAGATGGTGCCCTATGTTCATATATTTGATATTAAAAATTCATGTTTATTTAAATGTTGAAATAATTTAAATGATATTTGAATAGAATATTATATATATATATATATCCCAAGTTCCTCAACAATGGACAAAAACGATAATCCACCCAATATTTAAAAATGGAGATCAGGACAACCCGTCAAATTACAGAGGAATATCCCTGATTTCTAACCTATCGAAATTATTTACATCTATCTTGAAGACAAGATTGAATGATTGGATGGAGAGAAAGTCAATTTTGGCAGAAAATCAGGCTGGTTTTAGAAAAGGCTACTCTTGTCAGGACCACATTTTCACGCTCGTATCATTAATTCAAATGACCCTTAGCCGTAGAAGGGGAAAGTTATATGCCTTCTTCATTGACCTAAGGAAGGCCTTTGATACCGTGCCGCACCATCTACTTTGGAAAAAATTAGCATTAAATGGTCTGAGTTGCCGATTTATTAAACTAATTAAGAACTATTATACCCAAATGACGGCAACAGTCATATGGCGAGGTTCCTTCACGGAGGCTATCAAAATACAAGCGGGAGTATTGCAGGGGGAGCCGTTGTCACCTTATTTATTCATTCTCTTCCTAAACGATCTGGTACACCTGTTCGATGAATCAGAATTGCCAGGCATACATCTTGAGAAGTATGGAACTATACACCTTTTACTGTATGCAGACGACATAGTGATCTTAGGAGAATCGAAAATAAATCTAAAATAATGGTGTTTAGAAACGGTGGAAGAACAGCTCGTTCCGAGACATGGTTTTGGGGTCAGCAACCCCTGATAATAGTAGCTAAGTATACATATCTGGGTTACCCTCTGACTACAAAAATCTCGACCCAATATGCTTCCCAATACTTTAGAAACAAAGCACTGAATGCAATTAATGCACTTTGGAGAATCCTTACAAAGGCGCGAATAAAGTCCTTTACCTCAGTGATGAAACTTCTTGACACTATTGTTCTTCCTACTTTACTATATGCGGCACCAATGTGGGCAATCAACCAGCTGAAGACAGTCAATAATACCCAAGATACATTTCTTCGTCGTCTCTTAGACTTACCAAACTTCACACCAGGATATGTCCTCAGAAGAGAATGTGGAAGAATATCAACTGAACTTAATGCTGTAAAACTCACATTAAAGTTTTGGGTCAGGATTCTAAAAATGGAGACGAGCAGATTACCACATGCTTGCTTAAATTATCTCTGGAAAGTCACCGCGAAAAAGGAAATAGAAAACAGCTTTACTCAAAATTTAATAAAAATTCTAGACTCCAAGGGATATTCCTTTCTGAAGGGCTGCGAAGACTACTTAGCCATACAGAAAGAATTGCCAGGCATAATTAGAACTACCACAGACCAACTAATTCAAAACGATCAGTTGAAAATCACTGATTCAACCCACTTTGCTCACTACAAATTTTTGAGTGAATCATTCATGACAGAGGAGTACCTACGATTAAATATCTCGCTTCCCAACAAAAGACTAGTTGCACAACATAGAGTTTTATGGCAATTTTTCAGGGAAGAAAGAAAAGACTTCTGGAAAGAAAATGGCCGGAACTGTTTACTTTGTAAGGATCTCATGGATGATAATTTGGTTCACTATTTCTTCCAATGCCCTCTCTTAACAGAAAAACGTACTGAAACTTTCTCAAGCTCTACCTCTGGTCAATTTAGATACCATAGCATATGTCAACTTCTCTCTTCAGATCTGAATGATAAATTACTGATTGATAAATACTTTAAGTTCTGTACAGAAGCTGGGCGCATGAGAAAGAATGCAGGGCAAAGGATACTGGAGGATGATCCATCTGTAAATAGGTAACAAACCTTATTTTTGTTGTAAATGTTTCCTCTTCCCTCTCCTCTTGTTGACGTGTAAATACGGCGAATCCTGTATGGGGCGGAATGCCCTAAATAAAGGCTTTTGTTGTTGTTGTTGTATATTAAATATATATATATATAAGCAATTAACAAATGTTAGTGATTTGAAATATATAACTTTAGGAATAACATAATGACATCACAAATTCGCCTATCTGATATTTTCATTGATTATCTATATAGGGGGCGGAAGAAGACCATTACCAGTCTGAGGTCGTAAAATAGCTCAATAATAGCTGTAATATGAACTTTCAGCTCTGAGAGCAAATCAATTCCATCAAAGGCTAGTTTTTAAAGCAATCTACTATTTAAAAATCAATAATAATTATCAAAAGAGAACTATAGCTAGTCGGACATCGAATAACATCCCTATGCACTTAGAAAGACTGTTCCAAGGAATATTTGTATCGACAGCTTCGGAAAGGCGCTCTTCATACAATACGGCTAATTAATACTTCTTTTTAAGAACTTATTAGAAGAATGCCCGCTTTAATTTATAATATGAACATAACACCTTATTCAGAATCAGTGGAAAATATTTCTCAATGAGACTATATCTGTAGATAATCAGAGACAAGCTCCAAACACACTTATTATTATTATTTTTGTTTTCATGAAGGGTTCTTAATATCTCAAATGAGTCTATTTTTAAAATCGGAAGCATCTGCACGTGTTTGAGAAGCGGCAATGGCTGATTAAATATTCCCGAAAAATGATATATTTTATCCCTATTTGAATTCTCTCAGAATTCCTCTTTGAAAATAGATTACTTTTTCAAGATGCTCGTCCACACTAAGCATTTTAAGCAAATGTATTCATTAACAGTGATTATCCAGAGTATGAATTTTATAACCAGATATTTGAAATATTTTTCAATTGAACATGTTTGGAATGCTTGATGGAGACGCTATGGAGTTAATCAACCCGTTTTCCTGAATTGTTCGCAAATTAAATTCTTTCATTTTAGAGGATAAGATTTATTTCCTCAAGACCTCTTCCATACCTTGTGATTCAGCATGATATTTTTGTGAAAGTTTTATAGTTGTTCAAAGAAAAAGAGAGAGGTGATCATCTTGAAGTGTATTTATTTAAGTGAATTTAATATTTCATATTTAAATAAATTCATATAGAATTTGATTACGTAAAAATGGAATAAACTATTTTTAACGAATTTAATTATTCTTGAAAAAGGCGTATGCTTAGAATATCTATATTTTTAGCGTCTGTGTGTTTAATTAAAGACAAGAATATTTGGTAAAAGATTCTGACAATTAAATATTGCCGAGACCTGGCAGACACGTATAATAACTAATTGAAGATCAAAATATTTGTATGAAATATAAAAACAAAATTCCCTCGCATTCCAATATATAGAAAACACAGAGGCCTCACATTCAATTTGAAAGATCTAAAAACATATTACACAAATTTAAACTATAAACACAAAATATTAATTTTTAAATTCAGGATATCCATAAAGCTGAATACCATAAATAGAAACATAAATATTCCAGAGGTTTATACAGTACAACTGTAGATAATCTCTATATAGTTAGAAAATTATATTTTTCAAAACTACCACACATCGATGAAGTAGGTTGCTTAGAATTTTTTGGTTGAATTTGTGTATGAAGAAAATCTCAATATTCATAATATTCGATCTTGAACACACACACAAACCAAATACAAAGATACTAAATAGTTACTCTAGACAATTAAATAATATGTTGTCTGTGTAAATAATACCAGTTATAAATATTAGTTGAATATTGAGTTCCACTTTAACATATACTCCTGTAGGAGGGTTTGTAAAAGCCGTAATCTTGAGATGTATATTAAAAACTCCCCCTCGATAGTGTTTTGTTCATCATTCTATATATGTATTGCAAAGGATTCTATTTGCCCGATTCGGACATATATGTATAAAAACTGTATATATGAATACCGATGAGTTTAAACAAAATCTCAATTTCCTTAACCCCATTTTGTACTTCAAATCGTTAAATAGGTTAATGTTTAAATTAATTAAATAACTAAGGATTTTCGAAATATTGTTTCGCAGAATTGTCACTTTAGAAGGTAGTATCTGAATCGAGTGTATTTCAAGATAAAGACACATTAGAGATAAGATTATTATAGAGATAAAATGAGTATAGCTTCGATTAATCACATTGATATTTAGATGCCTTAGCGCCATCTGTTATCAGAATTCGAAACTATTATAGACGCGTGAAGTTTCTTTTTAAAAATTAAATCCCATTAATTTTTCTAATGCAAAAAGGACAGTAGAAATTGTTTATTTTAAAAATAAACATACGCGTCTAAAATAGTTTTAAACATTGATATTTCATTTCGAAAATTTTGAGCATGGATTGGTTACATATAGGTGTCTTTTGATAATATCTTTGCTAGGGATTTAAAATAAAAGGCACTACTCAAGAAAATATATAACTCGGAATTTAGATTAAGAAAGTTACTTTATATATATGCATATCTCTCAACATCACATAGTAAGGTATTTTTCAAATAGCTTTAGCTCAGAATTTTGACAGACAAAGTAACTTAGGAAAAAAGTTTAGTTTTTAAAATTTGAAATAAAAAGGTACCTTCTAAAACAGACTTTAGATGTACTTTGCGATGGTCAATATATGTAACTTATATGAAATAATTACCGCCCAGAGAACGACATGGAACTTATTATTAATACAATATTCATTAGTATTTTTCCACTGAAACATAATTTTTGACACAAATCAACCTCTGAATTGCTGCTTGATCAAATTTTGAAAAAGGGCAGATAATTTTGAAGGCAGTGAGACAGAAAATGTATTTATTAAATTGTTTGGGATCAATTTTGTTATTTTTATTATTTTGACTTATTATACAAGTGAGACGTTTTTATGCTAATTTAAAATCAGGTAAATGATTTTAGCTTTGATGCTTTGTTTGGAATCCTATCCAACCAGTCATAAAATGTAAAGTATATTTTAATTTCTGGTCATATAATGATACCATTCTGCCTGGCGCCACATTAATTATTCTGCAAAATAATTTTCCAGATCAATTAAGATAAATTTATCATGTAGATTATTCTTACTCTGGGTCTAATGGGCGGGGCAGGAGAAGTGTCAGCGGACTTAGTAGTTTGGGGGGCCGCAGAAGAAAATTCATCCAATTCGAAGTTGAAAACAGGTGAACTTTGTTCTTATTTTTCTTCCTTTTCAGGGCATCCAGAACATTAGTGTAATTACCCCTCATTAGTGCCATCCTGCCCTTTTGTCTTTTAGGTTCAAATAAAAATATATATTATATCAAAATTCCTTTAGCTATTGTTGATTTTTATTTTAATATATTTTTATTTTAATTATTTTTTTTAATTAAATTTATTTTTATTTTAATTAAAATTGTATTCATTTTAAATTATTCTAAATGGAGAAATAAACATAATTATATACATGAAAATAGTGGGAATACATTACCAATTTAAAAAAATGTTTCAAAAAATGAAAATATATATATATATATATCAGACATGGCTAATCCAGTTTAGATAATTTGGCACAAATCACTATTCTCTTAATCATTGGTTCAAAGTAATATAATGAAGGTAATTCATATAGAAAATGTGAAGATTGCACATACTGATATTTTACTCTTCCAATGTTTGAATGGATGGTAATAAGCTCTATGCCGATATATATTGGGTTCAGAAATTACACAGAAACTGGGGATCACATGGTTATGTACCACAGGTGTTATAATCCTGATTCAAATACACTAAGGTCTGGAGACTTCCACTTCATTTGCTTTATAAGGTATACAATCCCCAGATATATATCAGACATTTTATCTTCATACCAACTGTCTCTCTAAGGTTCTATCTTTCTTGTGTTCAAATCACTGATTGCATTATTTACACTTTCATATTGTATTATATCTGAATTACAATTTGTAATTAGAAAAGGAAGGAGACACACGCAAGATTTTATGAAACTATGATTCTGGATTAAGTTTCTGGACAAGTTGTTCTTTTAATTTTGCTATTTGTTTTCAAATTTTTAATATACATATAAAGAATGTTTGTGAATTCAGAACCTTTTATCTCGCAGAGATATAAACCTCAACTTGAATATATATATTTAACTATGCTGGATACTAGCAATCATTTCTGTCATTTTTAATATACTCATATTTTTATCCATCCCAGTCGCAAAATGTGTGGGTTTTGGATCTTTTACGTTTCACAATTTTTTAAATGTCTATTGCAATTGCATATTTTTAATTTAAAATGAAGAGGGGAAAAGATATCGATCTTAATATTCATATTCTAATAGTAATTCCTAATTATGTAATATTTTATAAAATATTTATCGTGGTAAAATAATCAACTGACATTTAAAGGTAGATGAATAGTTGTCTTTAATGGTTCTAACATTAGAAATGAAAATTAGGGAGTGTATTTAGGGTTTTTAAGAATATAATAAGAAAATATATATTTTTTTATTTTTAATTTGACTTTGAACATTTTACAGTGGATTACATTTTACTACAGACACTTGGTTAAGATGGGACAAAACATTTGTTTAGGATCACTAAAATATATCGCTATATTTGTGTTTAAAATACATGACTAGCGTTCGTCTGAAGGAACTTTATAGAGATATAAAATGTTTTTTAAAGAATAACTCTTATTCTGATCAAATTAGTATGAAATAAAGTATTAAGAGGAACTTCTTTATACACTTTTATTCTCGCTAGCTTTCGAACCTACATGGTTCTTCATCTGGCATGGATAGCTTTTACACTAACAAAAGTACTGCTACACAGGGACCTTATATACACCTAGGAGGAAATTTACATGCTTAAGCTAATGGATTAAAAGAGATTATATTACGCCGACGTTAAAATTGGAATATTTACATATAAAAAACCGAAAACAAGATTTGTAAAATTATGAATATATGTAAAACCAGCTAACATTGTTGCGACAAATGAGTAAAAGTCCAAGGGCACAACCAGGGGCCCCACTCAATGTCACAACCAATGGGGAGGGGATAGGGGGGGGGGGAGGAGTAGTACCCACTATTAATAAAGGACTTTGTATATATCGGGAAGGTCTATTTTGCGGTTAATACTGTTGGTTTGTGAGGAAATGATGGATTCTAAGCGTATTCTGTTGTATTTATGGTTGATATGTCTGTATTTAATAGGTGGATGTTCGAGATCAAAACTGTGGCCTGTTTGTGCGATATGGGCGTAGATTAGGGATTTTGTATCTTTGTTTTGAATATTGCGAATATGTTCTGAAATTCTGATACGTGTGGTTCTGCCTGTTTCCCCGACATATGATGCTGGGCAATTATTGCACTGTGGGGTATAGATGGCGCCAGTAGAGTCTATAGGGAGGGTTGGTCTATCTGATTTGGTAATGCTATTTCTGAGGATGGTGGTTAGGTTGGTGGGACTGTTGTATAAAACTTTGATGCCATATGGGCGTAATATGCGGGATATTGAAACTGCTTTGGGGGAATATGGAAGCCAACATGTGGATCTATAGATTAATCTATAGACATTTAACATGCAGTGTTACAAACAAATCAGAGGCACCCCTATGGGTAGCCCTCTCTCATCAATAATTGCAGAAATAGTCATGAATTCACTGGACACATGGATCAACCAAACCCTCCCCTCTGACATACACTACTGGAGGAGATATGTGGATGATGTTTTTTTTTATTATTAACTCAAACAGCCTCCAACGTATCCATAATACCTTACACGAATTGAACCCAAATATAAAATTCACTTATTAAACCGAATCGAACTCCGCTTTACCCTTTTTAGACATTTTAGTCATACGCACACCGCACACCTTTCAAACCACAGTTTTTCACAAAAAGAACATTCCCTACCAATACACACACTTTTCCTCCAGTAGCCCCATAGCATATAAAATAAATACAGTTAAGACCCTATCCAAGAGAATTTTCAGCCATTGTTCATTGCCCATATTTAAAACTATCGAAAAATCTAGAATCCGTTTGATCCTGGCTGCAGGTTACCCCTTACCCTTTATAGACAGACACATGTTTGATCCATGTGTCCATACAACTACTACAATCTATAGATCCACATGTTGGCTTCCATATTCCCCCAAAGCAGTTTCAATATCCCGCATATTACGCCCATATGGCATCAAAGTTTTATACAACAGTCCCCCCAACCTAACCACCATCCTCAGAAATAGCATTACCAAATCAGATAGACCTACCCTCCCTATAGACTCTACTGGCGCCATCTATTTCCTACAGTGCAATAATTGCCCAGCATCATATGTCGGGGAAACAGGCAGAACCACACGTATCAGAATTTCAGAACATAATCGCAATATTCAAAACAAAGATACAAAATCCCTAATCTACACCCATATCGCACAAACAGGCCACAGTTTTGATCTCGAACATCCACACATTAAATACAGACATATCAACCATAAATACAACAGACTATGCTTAGAATCCATCATTTCCTCACAAACCAACAGTATTAACCGCAAAATAGACCTTCCCGATATATACAAAGTCCTTTGTTAATAGTGGGTACTACTCCTCCCCCCCCCCTATCCCCTCCCCATTGGTTGTGACATTGAGTGGGGCCCCTGGTTGTGCACTTGGACTTTTACTCATTTGTCGCAACAATGTAAGCTGGTTTTACATATATTCATAATTTTACAATTCTTGTTTTCGGTTTTTTATATGTAAATATTCCAATTTTAACGTCGGCGTAATATAATCTCTTTTAATCCATTAGCTTAAGCATGTAAATTTCCTCCTAGGTGTATATAAGGTCCCTGTGTAGCAGTACTTTTGTTAGTGTTAAAGCTATCCATGCCAGATGAAGAACCATGTAGGTTCGAAAGCTAGCGAGAATAAAAGTGTATAAAGAAGTTCCGCTTAATACTTCATTTCATACTAATAAGATATAAAATGTCTTAGAGTATGTCTCATAAGACTTATTAGCAAATACAGGTGATCAAGTTTCAGCTGCTCGATTGTATATAGAGTAACAATAAAATTAATGATGTAACTGCGCATGGGTCTCTAAAAAGAGCTGGGATGTCAGAAAGGGCTAATAACACAGGTCTACAAAAAAAAACCTTTTTTTTTTTGCACAAGATAACCTGATGGTGTTTCTAGTGTAACTTTTCATGCTGAACTCAAAATTCTAATCAGAAATATCCCATCACCCATGGTTTTTGCCTGACGATCTTTTTTTAGTATTGGGATAAATACATGCATCCAACATGAAAGAGACTTACGAAAACATGAAACTGCTTTTGAAAAAGATAGAATATGAAAGATACGGTTGGAAAATATGCAGCGATTTGAAAGTCGTTGCTCTCTTGCGTGGATTACAGCTTGGATATACAAAATTTTGTTGCTTTCTGTGTGAGTGGGATAGCAGAGATAGGGAAAGGCATTACATTAAAAAAATCTGGCCAAACCGTAAAATCTTTACTCCAGGATATAAAAATATTGCAAATCTACCCCTGATCGATTCAGAAAATATTTACTTACCACCATTACATATTAAACTGGGATTAATGAAGAACTTTGTCAAGGCAATGGATCGAAATGCCAGTGGATTTGCCTACCTAAAACAAAAAATTTCTAGTATAAGTGAAGCGAAGATTAAAGAAGGCATTTTCGTTGGACCTCAGATTCGAGAATTACAGCAGGATGGACATTTTCAAAATAGTTTGAATGAAGTTGAAGCAGCAGCATGGAATTCCTTTAGAAACGTTTGCAAAACTTCTTAGGAAGTGTCAAGGTTGAAAATTACCGAGACATAGTTAATGATCTGTTGCTTTCCTACAAGGCACTGGGATGTAACATGTCCCTCAAGATCCATTTCCTGCATTCACATCTAGATTTCTTTCCATGCAATCTTGGCGCAGTTAGCGATGAGCATGGTGAGAGGTTTCATCAAGCTATATCAAGCATGGAGAAGCGGTACCAAGGTAAATGGAGTCCCGCTATGCTTGCCGACGACTGCTGGGCACTCAAGAGGGATCTACCACAAGCAATAATAAATATGTTTCGTTCATATATGCCTATATATTAACAATATTTCCAAATTCAAGTAGGTGTATCTCAGAAATATTGTGTAATAGAAAAAAACTAATGGTATATTTAGATTCAGGACATGTAGATAAGATGCTATTTCTTTGTGGACAAAGAAAAATATTTTTTGATAAACCAGTTACGTGACATTGTTTGCAATTTTTAGTGTATTTATCCCAATACTAAAAAAAAACCTTCACGCAAAAACCATAGGTGAT
This sequence comes from Cordylochernes scorpioides, assembly GCA_030710605.1. Lineage (NCBI taxonomy): Eukaryota > Metazoa > Arthropoda > Arachnida > Pseudoscorpiones > Chernetidae > Cordylochernes > Cordylochernes scorpioides. Next base: position 75,253,471 of record CP092866.1, on the reverse strand, counting down.
GGGGAATTTCTGATTGGATTTTTGAGTTCAGCATGAAAAGTTACACTAGAAACATAATCAGGTTATCTTGTGCAAAAATCTTGTTGACCAGTGTAATCAGAAGAATAAAATATATACCTCATTAAAAAAATCACATTTTTTAATTTTCATATCACCAAACAAATGCTTCCAAGTTTTAAAACCTACTGCAATTTACCTTCAATAAGGTATGACAAAATTTATCAAAATTATTACAAACCATGGTATGGGAAAGTGCGATATTAAATATAAAATTACGAATTAAATATAAAATACCTTCATAAATAATTCATTTTATTATCCCGAATTTGATTTAACCACAACGATTAGAATATAAAATTATCCATAATTGTTTAACTTTAAGAGGAAGATTATAACTTTAATTTACCTAATAAAAATTTGAACTTCAAATTTTTCTTCTCGTCTCTCAGCAATTCAATATGTAAAACCTTTTCTAAATTACAATAGAAAAGTGTTATTGATCACTAAGACTTAGGAATTATTAATAATTAACATCACCCAATTTTCATTAAATATCAAACGTGAGAACCATTACTATAAAGATCAATAGTCATTGCTCGTTTTCCTTTCTGAAAATATTAATAAAATCAAAGAGTGTCAATAAACACACGGTACCCTCGATATTTCATACATTTTGAAACAAACCAGGGAAAATTGGATCAAGTATAAAAAATGTCAATTACTTACACCAAAATATATCAAACCTTTAATAATCCTTTACATCATCTCAAATAAATAGTAAATCGGGCTTTCCCAAACGTAAAAACGGCCATTAAAAGTTATTAATTGACAAAATTGGAATGATTTTTTCTAACAAAAATATATTAAAATTCGCAGGTCTAACAGATCGAAACGCGTACGCTTATTTTTATAAATCAGGAATGTGTAATTGGTGTGTTGGTCAATTCTGGAATTATAAAAAGATTACCTATTAATTGATATTTATTGTGAAAATGGCGCAAGCAATCAGAAACTTTTAGTTGCACTATCAGGAGATGCCTGATTAACATGATCCATGTACAATTTCACTTTTTTAATATTTTTAAAATTATTTGGCGTTCTCACACACATCTGGCTTTTAATATACATTTTATAATTTATATTTAAAGACCAGGTTTCTTTTTTGGTAATTGAGGTATATCTTGCTCCACCTCAATGAGGGCCAACAGCCCGAAGCCGGTCATGTGGTTGGGTTTTTCGTTAATTAAGAATGGGTATCAGACCGATTCTGGATTAATGCAAAAAACCAAACAAATAAAAGTTGATATTCATTTAGCAATCCATCAGTAATTTCTAGTTACACTATCAGGAGATTCTTTTTTGAAAAAATATTTAACTTTTGACTATTCTCAAAAAAATATATGCAAAACATTCGTGTTTGTGAAGAAAGATCTTACGATAAAACTAAAGAATGCTAATGACTGCTACGGAAGTAAATTGCATCGCGAAATCAATACAGCAAATGGATGATAAATTACAATAAATAGAGAGTGTAAAAAAATCAAGCCAAGATTCTACACACCGCAACACAATGTCATCTAAAGTGGTATCTCCAAAGGTGTATCAAATAATTAAAAATTTGGGCACTATAATTTGCACGGATTGTAAATGTTGCACGGTTATCAATAATATTCTGGTAAAACAAAAAAATGCTTTAAATTAAACACAATCCACAAAGGCCAGAGTGTGCTAACACCTTAACTTATTTATATTGCGGTTTTAATGAAGAACTCTTCACGATTATGTGTCATTAATGCGCAGGCCGCATTCTAATCTCTGTATCGTTCCAATTTTAGTATATGTACGGCCAAACATACATGTACAGAGAAATCTAGAAAATAGCATACTCATCAACCATGTCTTCAGGTATTAGAATAATTGTATATATGGAGTAAAACTTTTCTTATATCTCATATTGCTATAACATAATTTATTGAGTTATTACGAATCTAGATTTATTTCATAACTATTATATCATCATATATCGTGTTCCTTTTTGCATACTTCAAAATTATGCTTCACCCTACAATTTCACGCTGAATGGCAATTTAAAGGATTTTTATAAAACAATTGTAGGTCAATATAATATTATTTATCACTATTCTAATGTCCATAAGTTTCATGAATTTAGAAAATTTAATTTCATTCAACCAATTATGTTAACCATATTTACATAATAGACATGTGTAAGTCAATAGACACATTAGCATACCGTAGCTCCGCCACCTTTTTGTTTTGATCCTGTGGTTTCCACTTTGGTCATTCTGTGCTAGCATGAGAAATACACTTGGCATGTTTGGAAATATATTCCATAAATTGGTCATATGTTGGTGATATGATGTATTTCACAGACAACTCCTATTCATTTTTCAGATGGTCGCTAAGATTATAGCTGGAGGAAATATACTAACATTTATTACTCTTTAATTCCAGAGACTCAAGGTTTTTAAGGTCTCATGGCAAACATCCATGAATTTCTAGAGACTTTTTGATTCTTGATTCTTATTAGCCCTGAGAAAAAATAGCTTTGTCACCTGAACATATGCCAGCACTCTAGGGTTGCCACATCTTAATGTTAATGTATACCAGGTGTTGCCATAAATTTCACATATTAATGGGAACCTTATTATTTGTTGAGCTGCTTCTCCTTTTACTGTAGAATTCAGATATTACAACTTTTGCAGGCTAGCCAACCCTGGTTTTTATCTTTTGCTGTTTAAAATATTTATTTAAAGTTTACCAAAGCACTTACATCTCCAAATTTGGTCACCTAAAATTGTGTTTACCTTACATTTTCTTGATGCTTCGGAGTCATTATTTTCTCGTGAATCTTAACTCTTTGACAAGTATCATTTTTAAACTATAAATTTTCATTGTGTAACTCTGAAATGCTTCAATTTATGTTTCTTCTTCAATCTTCTCCAATGATAATGGTTCCTCGTAGAAGTATTTGATTATAGATTTTATGCGTTTCACATCTTAACTTATTACTTCCAACTGGTTCTCTCTCTTATTTATATATTCACTTATTTATTTATCTTTTCATATTAATATTTATTCTGTATTTAACCTTATATAATCTTATATGGACATTATAATAAATCATTTTCAATCTCAATTTCTCTCTCCAGCTATTTTGCGGAGTACAAGGCTGAGACCATCGTCCTGCGTGGTTCAGCGAACCCCATTACCCACCTAACCAGCCAGAGGGCCCGCCGGGCACTAGACTCAGCACGGCTGCAGGCGCATCCTATTGCAGAACTAGCTGCCCGGTGGCCTCCACCGTGGATTTTCCCCTCTTCATCCCCTGGGCTGACATGCGTCGCAACTGCTTCTTGGGGCACGACGCAGACATTGCCTTACGGATGACCCTCCATGCTCTACCCCATCCTGACCATCCTGTCTCGAGGTGTGCCAACTGTGCCGCCTGTGGGTCTAGAGAAGGTTCTTTGACCCCCAAATATTAGAGTTGCCGAACCGTGCGACCCCTTCTCCGGGAGGTGTTCACTTCCTGTGACTTGGTTCTGGATTTGCAGGCCTGGCTCTTCGGTGTCGGCCTCCATTCCGAAGCGATGTAGATCAGCAATGTGGCGAAGGCTATCATCTACAAGTACCATCTTGGTCTTGAGGTGGGTAACGCCAGCCAACACCTAGAACTACCCACTGTGTGGGAGAGACCTCTTTCAGTCCATCGGTGTCGGAGTCTTTCCCGC
>CP092866.1:75127558-75249619 GCA_030710605.1 Cordylochernes scorpioides | reverse complement strand
TTATTTATCCTGTTTGTGCACAAATTGCATTACATGTGATTATGTAAAGACATATGTCGATAGTGCATCATTGACAGCTGTGCTTCTATTATACAACATTAAGGTCTTGCTGCGGGTTATATACATGGGGTTGTTGGCCTAAATTGCTATATATATATATACTTAAGTAAGGAAACTTTAATAAGTCACATCGTGTATCCTCCCTTTTCATCTATCCAAACCGGGAACGCAACAGATCTAAACGATTTGATTTTCAATTCTATCTTTTATATTATTATCATATGGTTTTCAATATTTAATTATTTTGAAAATTCTGTTATAATTCAGTGGAACAAAAACAATTAAAATGAATATATATGTCAAGTTTACCTGAGTCTGGTTTAAAGTATTTTAATGAATAAATATGAAATTTCATTAATATATTTTCTGAATATTTAATGAATATATAAAGAGAGAAAATTGAATATAAATAATTGATTTTCAGACAATTTTCTCTCTATTAACAAAAAACTATATAATATAAAGCATCTATCAGGATATCAATTTCAATTATCAATAGGAACTTCAACAATAACACTAACCTGGTGGAAGGCACTTGTTAGGGCCCACACTTTAATGCCAGTTTAGGAAGTGACAGACTTGACTGTACAACTCCTGGGCTAGTGAGGGCTCGCTAGACTCCATCTCTTGGATGGGGCCTAGTGAACACACAGGACTTTTTAAACCTATGAAATATTGATATTTTATATAATTTACCTAGTTAGACACCATATTGACTATCTTATTCAAAATTCCCATACGTAATGATTTAATTAAAATAACTGAGAATATAAATTTATGATTCATTTCGCATTTTTCTGGGAAGATTTGCATTTATGATAATTTGTATATATATTTATATATAGATGGAAACCTTGGCGGAAGGAAATTTGGAACATAAGCTCACTAAATAATTAGCCAAATACCAAAATATATTGTAGTCAGGTATTCACCTAATCATCGTGCTTGGGACGGCAAGCACAGCAGCAAACGAGCCTGAAGATGCACTTCAATGCGCGCTTGAAACGGCTTTTTTTGCTGGAACCCACAAATACAGTAGTCGGGTAACATGAACACTATAAACCTAATAAAATATTTAACTATGTGATATTTATTTTCAATCTATTTGTTATTTTATATATCAGATGTTTCCTGTCAACCTATCACACCTTATATAACTCATATTACTTAAATAATTATCTTAAAAAACCCGTATTATAGTAACGTTGAAAACACGTAAATCTCAAAGTCAATTACGAACAAAAGCACGCACATTTGCCACTTTAAAATTGTTAGGATTTTAGATTGGTGGCATGTAGAGAATTGTGGTTTGATCAATGAATGCATGCAAGGGTTGCCATGTGTGAAAGATTTGGGTGCAGTGAAAGTCCTTTGGGACATGTTTTGGCCTAGCCCGTGCGTGCATTCATTTGGTACATGTTTAAAGTGGTAGATAGGGTTAGACAATGGGACGCCAAGTTGGAAAATAGTGCCGTTATTATAGTTTAATTTTAATTTAAAATGAGAAAAGGTTTTTATGGTAAGAATTCCAAATGGCAGCGATACATCTACCACGTGGAAGTTCTCCTTACAGGATATTTGGCTTATTGTCAGAGGGAGAATTAAGTTACCTATTATTTTTGTAAAACCATTTAGGATTGGTAGATCAGGGGAATGTTTTTTAAGACTTAAATAGGGAAGGTGAATTTTTAACCTATTGTATAAATGGTATGGCACTACGTTCGAACCTGCGTCTGGGTCAATTAGAAAGGTGCATGGTAGGTCCTGGGTCAGAAACAGTTCCAATGTCAATTTCTTGACGTTATAGGGTGGAGAGCCTACCTCAGTCTCGAAAAGTCTCCACTGGGGCGTCTTTGGCTTGGGATGGCTGCTTGGGACGTCTGATGTGCTGTATCGGGACCGATTGCACTGTCCGCGAAATCGGATGGTGAATTCTGGCCGTTTGCACTGCCCTTGGTCGCGTGGATTGCTTTCGGGTCATTTGCACTACCCTTGGTCGAATGGATTGATTTCGGGTACTGTATGAATACGGCATGGCGGGTGGTGACTCCTCGGTGGGCGTCAGGTTGTTCGGACACGTACCGGCGGTAAGCCCGTCCATCTTGCCTGGGGCGGGGGCGTGGGCGTCAACTCTCCCGCGGGTGGGGCTCCGGAACGTCGTTTCTCTTTGCGTGGCGTTGACTCCTCGACGTGCGGCGGCCAAATGAAAAATTATCGCCGTCAGGGTGCGTCTTGTCGCTTCTCTCTCCGCTAGCTTCTTGTCCTTACTGTCCGTCGATCGCTCTCGTCTTTCCGTCATAATCCTGTCGACTCACTGTAATAAACCGGGAATATTACTCTTGGAGGTTGATTGATAATTGTTGAGGTGGTGGCGCAGTCGTGGTGCTGAGCGGACAGGTGTACACAACAGGGGAAGTAGTCGAAAGTACACAATTGAAGGTGGAAATAAAGGCAACTGATCAGAGGAAAGAAAGGCTTTGAGAGGTTGGAGCGGTTTGGCTATTGGCTATTCAATTACATTACGGAATATTGAACTTATCTGATGGATTGAGGCGGTGAGAATGACTCCAAAGTGCCAGGTGCTACCTCGGTGGGATCCAGCTAACTGTAGGTCCGAACTCGGTGGGATCCAGCTCTCCACTGACAATTCTCTGTTCTCGATTTAAGAAGAAAACACTTCTTCCTTCTCATTGGTTGACTTATGTGACGTGGAAGTTCCCTATAGGCTCGAAGCTAAAAAGGCTGCTCTATGATTGGCTCTTTCTAACTCTTTGTTTTTGGACGTGTCTTAACTTGACCAGGAAGTCAGTTTGTTGAACTTGAACTTTTATGTTTTCCGGGATAATAAAAAACTTTACTAATGATTGTGCTCTCTCTAGGCCTTCTTTCTCTCCAATGTTAAGCCTTGTTCTTTATTGAAATTCAAAGCATACATTTTCATACATATTGGATTGGGTTGGCATCTAGCTATGTACAAATTATGACATATATATAAGCAATTAACAAATGTTAGTAATTTGAAATATATAACTTTAGGAATAACATAATGACATCACAAATTCGCCTATCAGATATTTTCATTGATTATCTATATAGGGGGCAGAAGAAGACCATTACCAGTCTGAGGTCGTAAAATAGTTCAATAATAGCTGTAATATGGACTTTCAGCTCTGAGAGCAAATCAATTCCATCAAAGGCTAGTTTCCAAAGCAATCTACTATTTAAAAATCAATAATAATTATCAAAAGAGAACTATAGCTAGTCGGACATCGAATAAAATCTTTATGCACTTAGAAAGACTGTTCCAAGGAATATTTGTATCGACAGCTTCGGAAAGGCGCTCTTCATACAATACGGCTAATTAATACTTCTTTTTAAGAACTTATTAAAAGAATGCCCGCTTTAATTTATAATATGAACATAACACCTTATTCAGAATCAGTGGAAAATATTTCTCAATGAGACTTTATCTGTAGATAATCAGAGACAAGCTCCAAACACTCTTATTATTATTATTTTTGTTTTCATGAAGGGTTCTGCACGTGTGGCTGATATGGCTGATTAAATATTCCCAAAAAATGAGATATTTTATCCCTATTTGAATTCTCTCAGAATTCCTCTTTGAAAATAGATTACGTTTTCAAGATGCTCGTCCACACTAAGCATTTTAAGCAAATGTGTTCATTAACAGTGATTATCCAGAGTATGAATTTTATAACCAGATATTTGAAATATATTTCAATTGAACAAATTTTTGGAATGCTTGATGGAGACGCTATGGAGTTAATCAACCCGTTTTCCTGAATTGTTCGCAAATTAAATTCTTTCATTTTAGAGGATAAGATTTATTTCCTCAAGAACTCTTCCATACCTTGTGATTCAGCATGATATTTTTGTGAAAGTTTTATAGTTGTTCGAAGAAAAAGAGAGAGGTGATCATCTTGAAGTGTATTTATTTAAGTGAATTTAATATTTCATATTTAAATAAATTCATATAGAATTTGATTACGTAAAAATGAAATAAACTATTTTTAACGAATTTAATTATTCTTGAAAAAGGCGTATGCTTAGAATATCTATATTTTTAGCGTCTTTGTGTTTAATTAAAGACAAGAATATTTGGTAAAAGATTCTGACAATTAAATATTGCCGGGACCTGGCAGACACGTATAATAACTAATTGAAGATCAAAATATTAATATATACCCTCGCATTCCAATATATAGAAAACACAGAGGCCTCACATTCAATTTGAAAGATCTAAAAACATATTACACAAACTTAAACTATAAACACAAAATATTAATTTTTAAATTCAGGGTATCCATAAAGCGGAATACCATAAATAGAAACATAAAAATTCCAGAGGTTTATACAGTACAACTGTAGATGATCTCTATATAGTTAGAAAATTATATTTTTCAAAACTACCACACATCGATGAAGTAGGTTGCTTAGAATTTTTTGGTTGAATTTGTGTATAAAGAAAATCTCAATATTCATAATATTTGATCTTGAACGCACACACAAACCAAATATAAAGATACTAAATAGTTACTCTAGAAAATTAAATAATATGTTGTCTGTGTAAATAATACCAGTTATAAATATTAGTTGAATATTGAGTTCCACTTTAACATATACTCCTGTAGGAGGGTTTGTAAAACCGTAAACTTGAGATGTATATTAAAAACTCCCCCTCGAAAGTGTTTTGTTCATTATTCTATATATGTATTGTAAAAGATTCTATTTGTCCGATTCGGACATATATGTATAAAAACTGTATATATGAATACCGATAAGTTTAAACAAAATCTCAATTTCCTTAACCCCATTTTGTACTTCAAATTGTTAAAAATAGATTAATGTTCAAATTAATTAAATAACTAAAGATTTTCGAAATATCTTTTCGCAGAATTGTCACTTTAGAAGGTAGTATCTGAAACGAGTGTATTTAAAGATATAGACATATAATTATATTTATATATCAGACATATGTTTGCTATTCAGAAATTATTTTCTAAAATGAGTATAGCTTCGATTAATCACATTGATATTTAGATTCATTAGCGCCATCTGTTATCAGAATTCGACACTATTATAGACGCGTGAAGTTTCTTTTTAAAAATTAAATCCCATTAATTTTTACAATGCAAAAAGGACAATAGAATTTTTTATTTAAAATAATAATATTTCATTCCGAAATTTTTGAGCATGGATTTGTTATATATAGTTGTCTTTTGATAATATCTTTGCTAGGGATTTGAAATAAAAGGCACTACTCAAGGAAATATATAACTCGGAATTTAGATTAAGAAAGTTAATTTATATATATGCATATATCGTGCGAGATGTGCATGAGATATAGCTCAGAAATATTTCAGAGAAGGTAACTTAGAAAATATTTTAGTTTTTAAAATGTGAAATAAAAAGGTACCTTTTTAAACAGATGTACAGGGTGATCCAAAAGTCCCGCACAACTTTAAAAATTAATAACTCCGCCAATATTTGCGCTAAACACCATTGTGTTCCAGATGCAATGGGAATTTTTATGGCAAATAATTAAAAATTCGAAATTGATTTTTGTTACAACTTTATTCGCTAGATGGCGCTCTACCAGAATCAGCGATTCAGCGGCCAAATTTGTTGATAAATTGAAAAATATAACTGAACGACAAGTATTTTTCCTTTTTGAATACCAGGAAAGAACCCTAATAATATCAAATGATAAATTAATAAAACACCATTTCGCCAAAAGTTAGAAGAAATGGTTAACGATTTTTAAATACAATCTGAGATATGTAAAATAGGTATATGCAAATTAAAACATGTAGCAAAAAAAAAAACCTGATATCTTAGATGCGGTTTGCTGGAATTCTCTCAGCTGTTTAAATTTCGAAAATAATAGTTTTCTATTTTTTTAATTCAACTCTCTCTCAATATCGATTATATTTATTTTAATTCATTTGAAAAATACTCGTATTTATCTATCTCTGATGATTTATTTTACTCTGGAATGCCGTTGTTGTTTTTGTCGTGTCCAAAAAAGAGCCTCAGATGTCTCCATGCATCTCTCTCTATTACAGCAGCAGCAGCATTGTCCACTATCTTGGGTGTGTAAAGCAGCTGCTCTGGGTCTATGTCAATTTTCTGCAAGGCTGCGGGCATGAGAATATGTGGGTAGGTGTTAGTTCCACACCAGGACAGTTGTTGCATGTTCTATAGGTTTTTGTGCCATCTGGATGTATTGTCATCCTTTATAATGTTTTGTTCTAAATCTTGTTATATTTAAGTCATTTTTCTCTCGGAGTTTATATCGCATTTTGATCTCTTCTTATTTTTGTTTAATTATCTTGTATTTTGCCAAAGCATCAGCGTCAAATACTGACATTTGTTCTTTCCTTTGGCTCAACCTTCTGACTTCCTTTGCAAATTCAACTGCCATTTTATTACCTCCGATCCAAACACTGGCAGGAATCCATTGTAGAAAGCAGTTATTCTCCAATGATATCAGTTGAAAAAGTAACGAATGTATTTTCTGTGTGATTATAGTATTGCCCTTCTGAATTGCTTCTAGATCGGATATGAAGTCGTTGTACGGTATATTACAATTCCTTCTGCTTGATGCAGGGATGGTTGGTTAAGGCATACATCAAGAGCTTTCCAGATAGCTGTCAGTTCACAAGTGAAGTTTGACGAAATCTTTCTTACTCCTTCTTTGATTTTGATGTATGTTCCATCTTGCAGTATTAGGTTAATTCCAGCCCCTCCATTATGGTAATGTCTGATGATCCATCTGTATATGTTGTTAAATAATTTATCTGATCGCATAAACCAATTGTGTCAAGTCCTTTCTTTTTAAGTATGTTTTTGTTCTCTTTTTTATTGCAGGGTTCATTCAGGTTAAGATTGATGATTACATTTGATGGCAATGGGGTATGAAATATTGGTTATTCTCGAATTTGAAATTCATTATGTTTCATATCTATGCTCTTTCTAATATTGTTGTCGTACTGAAGTATTGAAGATCTTTCGAGCCTTTCTTTTTGTGTCCAGTTTAAATAGGTTCTATGGGATGTGTTCGGTTTCTTTAGCTTTTAGGCTATTGGTGAATTTTATTGGTTTTAATTGTCTTCTGCTTTCAAGTAGGTCTAGACCACATTCTTTATGAATTTTCTAATTGTTGGTATTTGAAACAGAACCAGTGATTAATTTGGCCGCTTTTGCTTGAACACTGTCTAGTCTTCTTTTTAGTGATGAACTTGAGGGAGCCCAAACAGGTGTTGCATATTCCATTATTGACCTTAATAAGGTTATATATGTTGTTCAGATAATTTTAGGTTTTGCTCCACACTTTGTTCCACATAGCCTTCTCAGAATGTTTAGGTTTCTGGTAGCTCTATTTGAGGTGCTAATTATGTGTTCTGTAAATCGCAATACCTCATCAAGTATCACACCTAGGTAATTTGGAGATATAATTTTATCAATTATATGGTTTTTATGCTTATTTTGGAGTTAAATTCATGCCTCTTTTCCTGTCAGTGAAGGAGACCTATAGGTTTGTGTTTATTGGGTTTATTGTCATTTTGAGTTTCATTGCCCACTTCTCCAGTCCTCTCATTGATGTGTTCAGTATTTTTCTGATATTTCTATACTGCTACTTGTGTGCCATATGGCTATATAATCTGCATACCAGGCAACTTTTGTGTCTTCAGTGAGGATGGATGTTGTTAAGGTTGTGTCGTAATTAGATGTACAACAACTCAAACTTGACCATGACTCTTTTTTAGCTCTTATTCTTTTGGTTTGGCCAACAAAAAATGTCCAATTTATATACACATATAATCTTACATAATAAGTCTTTAAAGAATGCAAATAAGAGCTTCATCTAATTACATACACAACACATCTCCCCCCTTAATAATACTCCAGTCGGTCTGGGGGTTTCCTGGCTCTCTGAGGTCTAGGACTGCGGACGGGCACTTGCACAGCGGCAGGCTCCGGTTTAGGAGTGCAAGAGCGCACGTGCACAGCAACAGGCCCTGGTCTAGGAGTGCAAGAGGGTACGTTCACAGAAGCAGTCTCCTCCTTGTTTCCTGATGTAACCTCTGGAACCTCCTCTTCACTTTATTTCTGACTTCCACCTACAGGCTTCTCTCCTGATGTTCGAGGAAGCATCAAATTTCTTGTCTCCACTTGTTTATTTCTCACAGGTCGCAATTGATTGATATGCCTCTTATACACGACGCCCTCGCAACTAATAAGGTAGTGACGGTAGCTAAATAATTTCAAAATGGTACCTTTTTATCGTTTAGGTCCAGTTGCATAGTTGCGGATATAAACCTCGCAACCTGTAGTAAACTGCTCCTGCCTTCTTACGGCCTCATGAAAACCTCTCGCGGATTTCCCATCTTGGTATTAAATTCGAGAATCTTGATCTTAAACTTCTCTTCATTAGCAGTTCCGCGAGGGAATTCCTTTATTACAGTTTGGGGGAATGCTCTATGAGCAAATAGAAATCTTTGTAGATTCGTCTCTAAATCATCCTTTCCATTATTCTTTCTCAAAAGATTTTTGAACTCTCTTACATATCTCTCAGCTGAACCATTTGTACTAGGATTATACGGACTGGTCTTAGTGTGCCGTATACCATTCATTTTGGTAAATTGCTCGACTTCCCCGGAGACAAACTGTCTTCCGTTATCTAGAACCAAAAATTAGGGCAGTCCAAATCTGGCAAAAATTTCTCTAAGATGATTTATAATCGTTTTGCTGGTAATATATTTGATGATAAAAATTTCTATCCACTTTGAGAATGCGTCCACGAGAACCAAAAACATTCTTCCCATGAACGGACCCGCTAGATCAAGATGAAGTCGATGCCACGGTTTTTCGGGCCAAGTCCATTCCGAAATGGTAGCCGGGGGCATGATTGCCGATTCTTGGCATACTCTACATTCTCTAGTTAACTCCTCGATGTTACTGTCTATGCCTGGCCACCAGAAAATACCGTCTGGCAATCATCTTTATTTTAACAATCCCCATGTGTATTTCATGCAAAAGTCATTTAAAATTAAAGATCTTAATTTTTGAGGAATTATCACTCTTTCACGCTATTGAAGACAACCAAACTCCAAACTTAATTCCTCATTGATCTTATAATGAGGAGCTAGTGGGTTTTCTCACTCTCGGTACCCTTGTGAATTTCCACACAGTTGCCTTCTCTAACATTCCTTAATACTATAGACAGTATTTTATCTTGGGGCGTCTCATTTGCCACCTCCATAAAAGAGAACGGTATCTCATTCAACTTCCTGAGAAGAAGTACCTGGTCTTCATCAAGAGACTCCCTGACACTCGATTCGAAAAATAGACTTGACAATGCGTCAACATTGGAATTATTACTAGTTTTTCGAAATTCCACAGTATAATTAAATGCAGCTAATTTTAAGGACCATCTTTTAATTCTGGATGATGCACATATGGGAATTGGTTTATGAGGTGAAAATATATGAATTAAGGGTCGGTTGTCTGTGACCAATACAAATTTTGTTCCAGTAAGTATTGTCTGAATTTCTCAACGCCAAAGGTTATGCTCAACGCTTTCTTTTCTAGTTGAGAGAAACGTTTTTCCGCTTCAGTTAATGTTCTAGAAGCAAAAGCTATAGGGCATTCTTCCTTTTTATCATTTCTATGACTCAGAATTACCCCTAGTCCATATTCCATTAATAATGATTTACATTTTAAAAATAACATTCGATATTCTTTCGTCCAATTCCATCTACAATTTTTATTCAAAAGTTGATAGAATAGTGCTAAAATGTTTGCTATATTCTTTATGAATCTATATTAATAAATTAAGAGTCCTATGAAAGATCTTAATTGCGAAACATTCTTTAAATTCAGGCGCTTCTATCACTGCTTTAATTTTATTTTCTAAGGGATGCAGTCCATATTTATCCATTTTAATTCTTTTTAAATTTACATTTATATCTGTTTAACTTTAAACCTTTTTCTAGCAATCATCTAAACACTAGATCCAACTTTTGTTCATGATCTCCAAAGTCTTTTCCTGCAACCAAAATATCAGTTATGTAGCAGGCCACGCCAGGCAAATCAGCAAATAGACCTTCCATAATCCTCTGAAATTTATTTGGTGCTACCGCTACGTCATATGGTAGTCTTTTATAAGAGAACAACCTCTTTGTTGTGTTTATATCAACAACAGCTTTGGCTTCTTCCGCTAACATTACTTGTAAGTAAGCCTGTGGTAGGTCTAGCGTCGAAAGTAAGGTGCTTGTAGATAATTTTGAAAATTTCTCATCGATCGATGGAATGGGCTACCTATCTAATTCTATTGCTTTATTAGCTGTACATCTAAAATCACCACATATACTTACACTGCCATCCTTTTTTAAAACTGGTACTATTGGAGCGGTCCAATATGCATGAACTATTGGTTATAAAATGCAAGAATTCACTAAACGATCAATTTCATTCTCTACTTTGTTTTTTAGAGAGAGAGGTAAACTTCTGGCCTTACAAAACACAGGAGTCACATCCTTTTTTAAATTAAAATTTATTTGAACATCCTTTAGACAGCCCAAATCTTTGTTAAACAAATCTGCATATCTCTATCAATCAAACTAATTCTATTAGATTAATTATTTATTTTTTTAATGCTAAAGAATCTAGAATAATCAAGTTTTAACTGTTTAAGCCATTCTCTTTCTAACAAAATCACCTGGATTTTTCATTTACAACTATTAATCGTGAATATTGGTTGGCTTCTTTTACAAAAACATTTCTTTGCCCTATAATCTCTATTGATTTACCACAAAAGGATTTTAATATTAAATTTGTTGGAAATATTTTTTACCTTGCCAATAAATCTTATAAATATCTTTAGGTATTAACGTAACTGGACTTCCTGTATCTATTGTAAAGCACAAAGAATAATCATCTACTGTTAAAATTATTGTGGCATCAGTTCCGCCCTGTACAGAATATATAGAGTCCTCTTGTACAAATTTATATCCCCACATTTTTTTACTAGCTTTGCAGACCCTACTTAAATGACCCAGTTTTTTTACATTTTAAAACAAGTCTTTGTTCTATGAGGGCAAACAGAGGTCACGTGTGAATGTCTTTCACCACATCTATAACACATTATTTGTCCCCTTTGCCTGAAAGGCCTATGCTGCACCATACTATTATTGTACTCACCCTTTTTATCTTTTCCATTCACAGGGGATATCTTGGCCACTAATTTATCTTGTAATTATCTTGTATTTATCTTCGCCAGTTCGAACGAAATCGTCACTGCAAAACTTTATCCAGAGTGACATCGTCGTTTTCTTGTAGTAGCTTCTTTTGCAGGCTTTCCAACTTGATTCCAGCCACAAAACGGTCTCGCATCATGGTTCCCAGCATATCGCCGAAATTACAATTTATTTCTAAATGTTTCAATTCTCTAAGATATTCCGAAATTGATTCTCCTTCCTGTTGAATTCTCTTTAAAAAATCTGCATCGCTGTGGTATCACTTTCTTCTTTGTATCCAAATGCAGCTTAATTCTTTGAATGATTGTATCATAGGGTTGATCTTTCATTAGACCAGGAAGAAAATGTCGTTTCCCTGCTTCAAAGTTTCAGAATCTGGTAAAAATCAGCACTTTAATCTCCTCCTTCAGATGCCAAAAAGAAAGCCTCAAATTTTTGTACAAAAAGATCGAAGTGTCCTCCACTCGGCTATATCATCTAAAAGGTACTATTAACTTTGAACTTGTCATGCTGATCTTTTCTACTCCTTTGTTTTCTTGATCCAGATAGTTTAAAAGATGTAGTTGTTATACAAGGTAGGATCAATAAATAAGGTGAATTATAATTTATTTAAAAAAAAAAGAACGATATTAAAATTTAGGACTTGATTTATTCAAAATAATCACCTTGTTTTCTATACATCGTCTCCATCGTTCTGGCAACTTGTAAATACCCTCTTTATAAGCACTCTTAGTAGGGGGGAAAAATCTTTCAGCACTTTCTGGACATCTTCATCCGAGTCAAATCGCTTTCCCTTTAACTCCTTCTTTAGTAGTCCAAAAAGGAAATAATCAGAGGGGGCTAGGTCTGGACTATATGCAGGATGTTCTAAAACTTCAAAACCTAATTTAATGATTGTAGATACAGTTTTACATGATGTATGCGGCCTTGCATTATCATGAAGGAAAATAACACCTTTACTAAGCTTCCCTCTTCTTTTGTTCCTTATACCGGGCTTTAGCTTATTTACAAGAATGTCACAATAAAGGTCGCTGTTCATACGTTGCCTTGAGGATAAAAAATCAATACAGATTGGTCCATCAACATCCCAAAATATTGTTAACAAAACTTTACCGGCTGAACGTTGAGACCTGAGGAACATGTAATTCGTCCATTTTTGAACTCATTAACCCATTTATAAATGTTTATTTGAGACAAACAAGACTCACCATAGATATTTTTCATTCTTTGGCATATTTGAGATGTTTGAATACCTTCTGCATTCAAGAAACGAATAACTGCACGTTGTTCAAGTGTGGTGCAATCCTTCAAGGGAGCTTCCATTTTAGTTTATTTATAAGTCTCGCGCCGCGCGTGGGAAAAAGAACAGAACACCTTAAATAGTCTCTCGATGTTATATTTTAATATTCTGTGGTTTAAATTATTTTTGCTTTTTTAATTTTTAAGAAATAAGATAATTCACCTTATTTATTGATCCCCCTTTGTACTTGCATAGACGCCGTTTTCCTCAGCTTTTTAATGGCTCTGTAGATCGCGCATCCTCGTCGCCACTTTTGTTGTGTCATAATTAGACGTACAAGAGCTCAAACTTGACCATGGCCAACAACAAATGTCCAATTTATATATACAGATATTTTTACATAATGAGGCTTTAAATAATACAAATAATATATATATTCATCTAATTACATACACAACAGTTAATATATAGCGAGAAGAGTAGAGGGCTGAGCACAGATCCCTGAGGTACACCCGCCCATGTTCTTCGGTCCTTGGAAAATGTTTCATTGACCCGAACCTTTATCCTTCTTCCCCTTAAAAAGTCTGCAATCCAGATTAAGGTTTTTCCTCTTACTCCGATGTTGTGCAGCCTTTCAAATAATTTCTACACTCGATCAAAAGCTGAGGTCATATCCAGGAATACGGCCGTTGTCTTCTTTGGGTGTTTTTCCTAGAAATCTATTATTGATTGACAGAAGTCGAACAGTTTATCAGTTGTACAGTCTCTGGATCTTTAGGCAGTTTGGTAGAAGTTTATTTTATTATGGTTAGTGAGCCAGACTATGAGCCTAGAGTGGATAATTCATTTTGTTATTTTACAAAGTATGCTGGTAAGAGCAATTGGCCGATAGATCTTGCATTCCTTTGCATCTTTGTTTGGTTTCAGTATTGGCACTATAATTGATATCTTCCAATTCTTTGGTTGTTTACCAGTTTGCCATGAAATCTTCAGTATTCGTAGGAGTTGATTTTTAGCTTTGTCTCCAAAGTGTTCAATCATTTGACCAGAGATTAGAGCATCTCCAGGTGACATCTTGGATATAACTTTCCTATTGATGAGTTTAGCTCATTCAGTGTGAAGTCTCTCGAGTAAATATCTTCTGTTGATGGTAATTTCTTGCTTGTTTAACTAACCTGTTTACATTATTTTTTAGAGTCCTGCCTTCATTCGTATAACTGAGTCTGGAAGTACTTGAAAGATATTCAGCAATTATTTCAGCCATCTGTTTGTTCGCTCTCGCTATTCATATCGGTTTTAGTATTGGAGGATTAGTGTTGGTTTTGATTGTTTTATAACACTAATTATATTCCAGTGATGGCTTTCCTTTTTTGGATCCATTTTATTTCAGAATTCTGCCCATTTTTCTTGTTTGAATATCTAAATTTCTTGTTCTATTTTGTGACTAATTTCAATGAGTTCCTTTATGATTTCTTCTGTTTTATTTGTTTTAAGAAGTTAATTGATATTGTCTCTCTCTGCAATCATTGCCCCGATGTTGTGGCCCTTCCAGTAAAGTATTCACAGATCTTTACGTCTACCTCTAGGCATCGATACTTTTGCAGCTTTGGATATGTTCGAAGAGAATTTTTCCAATTTTTTGTCTATCGTTCTGTGATTTAATTCTTCGTTGCACAGTTCTTCAAGCTTTTCTGTGAATTTTTTCCAGTGTTCTTTTATTTGTTGGAAATTCTCAATTTTTAATTTTAGGGTTGTTAAAATTGGTCTGTGGTCACTGATTGCACTTTTCAGAATTTTCAATTGTGTTGTGGGTGCGATGTTGTAATTTATCGCTGTGATGTCTATAGCGGATTCTGTGCCTGTAGACTTGGATAGATAGGTGTTATTTTCGTTATTCAACGGTGCAAGGTCGAGGTTGGTTAGCATGTCCTCAACCTGCTGACCTTTGTTATCCTTGACAAGTGATCCCCAAATTGGTCTTTCGGCGTTAAAATCACCAAGTATGATTGCGATATCCGAAGAAGCTTCACTTAATATCTCTATCAGGCCTGTATTGATGCTAGTATTATCGTGGTGATAAACATTTATGATTGCAATTGTTTTATCTGTAAGATAGATTTCAATTGCCTGAGCTTCTGTCGTTCTTTCTCTAGGCTTACTGTGATTATAGGAGATTTCCTTAAATTTGATTTCTAGAGCTTTAATCAAAACGGCAAGTCCTCCTCCGAATTTTTCCGGTCTGTCCTTTCGTAGTGTTGTATAATTTTTGATATTGAATCTCAGATTCTGATTCAATTTTGTCTCCTGAGGACAAGTAATATGTATATTGTTGTCACAGAGAAGACAAGTCAGCTCTTTATTTTCCTCTGGGTACCATTTATATTGAGTTGTAGTAGATTGAATTGTGTTCTCGTAGTAGATTTCTCATGCTCCTGACGTTAGTCATCTTGGAAACGAAATAGAATTTGGTCAAATATTCCAAGGGTCCAGGAGGGACCACAAGGAGGTGTGGTCGGACTTCTCCCCTTCCCCCTGGAATGCCGTCACTACAGGATAAAGCACTCTTGGTGAATATTTTTAATTGTGATCCAGAATCTGCCACTGAAGGTTTACGAGCGTTTCGTTCCTTTAAAGATATTCGAAGCGGTAAAGGACCAATGAGTTGCTACTCTCTAAATCGATTGATTAAAAGGTTTGAGGAAACTGGATCTCTGGAAGCAAAACCTCGGAGTGGAAGACCATCGACATGCAAGTCAGTGGCTGTTACGGTTTTGCAGAATGCTAAAGCTATTGAAACGTTATCCACGTATGGAGAAGTAAGTGCTAGACAAGTTTCTCGACAAACGGGGATTTCGTATGGAACAGTTTGGAGAGAACACACATTTAGAATTTTTCTATAAAAATACCCTGACAAAATTCAAGGTTTTCACGAGTTGAAAGTCAGCGATTTTGAGAAGCGTCAAGAATTCGCTGCATGGGTTTTCCGGCAAATTGATATTGATGAAAACTGGATGTCAAATGTTCTAATAACAGATGATGCTCACTGCTGCAATTGCTAAAGGGTACGTTCGGTGAAATTCGTTGATAAGTCGCCACTTTATATACCAGTGGCCTCCAATATCACCAGACTTGACGCCTTACAATTACGGTTATGGGGGTACATTAAGTCGCGTTTTTATCGATGCCGGCCTACCACATTGGCTATGTTGAAGGCTTCTATCAGATGGCACGTTTTATAAATTTCAACTATTTAATTGTGGCCATTCTGTCATCTATCGTCTAAAGGCGGTGTTTGAGAATGATGGGCGCCACATTGAGCAAGGATTGTGATCTAATACAAGAGAGAAGGCAGTTTACCTCATGTGTTATATTTTGCAGCTCTTTGTTTTGGGTTATGGGAATAATAAATGCTGTCCTCACATCTTGACTCTTTTTTTTTTCTGTGAACAGTAATTTTTTTGTTTGTCATTTGCCCACATCTTATATTATGTCGTGCAGGCCAAAGTGTTATAACTTCTCGAATAACACTGGTATACACAATTTTACCCCTTATCTTTAGTTTATAGCTTTTTCGCTCATTAGAAGAAATAGCAAAAGGAATATTCTCTGTATCCCCCCCCAACTTTAGAAATTTTGCGCAAAAAATAATACAAAATGATTTTACTACCACGTTTTTCAACGCAAAAGGTCGATTTAAAAATTATTTTTATTTTTAGGGGATACATTTTCAAAATTATGTACAGTATAGTAAACAATGATAACATTTGACAAACCCATAGGATATTTGGAATAAAGTACGACAAATATTTTTTGTCACCACCCTATATATTTCATGTATAGTCAAGTGTCGCCAATTAGACAAGAAACTATACATTCCTTATAGCACGAAATCCTATTAGTAGTGCCATCATAATTTTTGATACTATATTAACATTTCAAAAATTGTGTATTGATATCAGTAGTTATTTTCAAACATTCAATCTATTTCACAAAACTCCGTTTAATATATAAATATTTTTTGCTTCATGTTTTAATTTGCATATACCTATTTTACCTAACTCAGATTGTATTTAAAAATCGTCAACCAATTCTTCTAACTTTTGGCGAAATGGTGTTTAATTAATTTATCATTTGATATTATTAGAATTCTTTCCTGGTATTCAAAAAGGAAAAATACGTGTCGTTCAGTTATATTTTTCAATTTATCAAACAATTTGGCCGCTGAATCTCTGATTCTGGTAGAGCGCCATCTAGCGAATAAAGTTGTAACTAAAATCAATTTAGAATTTTTCATTATTTGCCATAAAAATTCCCATTGCATCCTGAACACAATGGTGTTCACCGCATTGCTCTAGCGCAAATATTCGCGGAGTTATTAATTTTTAAAGTTGCGCGGGACTTTTGGATCACCCTGTACTTTGCGATGGTCAATATATGTAACTTATATGAAATAATTACCGCCCAGTGATCGACATGTAAATTATTATTTAGACGATATTCATTAGTATTTCCATTGAAATATAATTTTTGACACAAATCAACCTCTGAATTGCTACTTGATCAAATTTTGAAAAAGGGCAGATAATTTTGAAGGCAGTAAGACAGACTATGTATTTATTAAATTGTTTGGGATCAATTTTGTTATTTTTATTGTTTTGAGTAATTATACAAGTGAGAAGTGTTTATGCTAATTTAAAATCAGGTAAATGGTTTGGAATCCTATCCAACCAGTAAAATAAAATGTAAAGTATATTTTAATTTCTGGTCATATAATGATACCATTCTGTCTGGCCACATTAATTATTCTGCAATATAATTTTTCAGATCAATAAAGATAATTTTATCTTGTAGATTATTCTTACTCTGGGTCTAATGGGCGGGGCAGTAGAAGGGTCAGCGGACTTAGTAGTTTGGGGGGGCCGCAGGAGAAAATTTATCCAATTCGAAGTTGAAGACAGGTGAACTTTGTTCTTATTTTTCTTCCTTTTCAGGGCATCCAGAACATTAGTGTAATTACCCCTGATTAGCGCCATCCTGCCCTTTTGTCCTTTAGGTTCAAATATATATTATATCAAAATTCCTTTAGTTATTGTTGATTTTTAATTAAATTTATTTTTATTTTAACTAAATTTATTTTTATTTTAATTAAAATTTTATTCATTTTAAATTATTCTAAATAGAAAAATAAACATAATTATAAACAGGAATATAGTGGGAATACATTACCAATTAAATGTTTCAAAAAATGAAAAAAAAATTATATCAGACATGGCTAATCCAGTTTAGATTATTTGGCACAAATCACTATTCTCTTAATCATTGGTTCAAAATAATATAATGAAGGTAATTCATATAGAAAATGTGAATATTGCACATACTGATATTTTACTCTTCCAGTGTTTGAATGGATGGTAATAAGCTCTATACCAATATATATTGGGTCCAGAAATTACACAGAAATTGGGGATCACATGGTTATGTACCTCAGGTGTTATTATCCTGATTCAAATACACTAGGGTCTGGAAACTTCCACTTCATTTGCTTTATAAGATATACAATTCCCAGATATATATCAGACATTTTATCCTCATACCAACTGTCTCTCTAAGGTTCTATCTTTCTTGTGTTCAAATCACTGATTGCATTATTTACAATTTCATATTGTATTATATCTGAATTACAATTTGTAAATTGACAATTAAAATATTTTATTGACATCTTGTCAATACATGCAAAGTGCAGAGTCTGCACTATTTAAAAAAAAAGATAATATGCATTATATAAACTATGTACAATGAATATGGCGCCTCTGCCAGCCAGCGACACCACGCATTTCGCGATCTACGAAGAATACGTACATCGCGTACTTCGCCGCTGAGGAGATGGTGATGGCGTGGTCCTCGAGACCAACTGGAAAGATCCAGGACTGCAGGTCCGGGGGCCGGCCGATAATGGAGAACGCCTCTCGGATGACAGGACGAACGGCACTGCAGGGCCAGTAGCGGTGAGCTAGCGACAGGTCAATGGAGCCGCAGGCGATGCAGACAGGCTGACTCGACGCCAGGTGCTCCGGATTACAGGGCGTGCAGGCCCAGTCGCATTGCGATGTCCGCAACATGGCCTACGAAGGAGCAGCGACGGAGAGATGAGAAGGGCACACCGGAGGAGGGCACGTCGACTACAGCCACCCAGCGCCGGAGATACTGTGAGTTGGGAACGGCGGCCAGGCAGGGATGCTCCAGCATGAGTCGCGCCGTGCGTGTGCATATGCACAAGAATGGAGTAGCCGTCCCGCGCAGTACCACGACTTCTTCCAAAGACCTCTCCTGATAATCGCTCCTAGCATTCTCGGTCAGCAGCCGCTGACAGAATGATCCAAGGGCAGCTACGTCTTCGTGGACACTCATTATCATCCTGGTATAGAGCGGCGGATCAAGGCCCGCCATGTCTCGGACTTGCATTCCAACCCACCTTGAGGGAGCTCGGAGCGATGGAGTCGACAGGAACTTGTAGGCGCCGACGAGGGGCAGGTTCAGTAGGGTGGAAGTAGTCACAAACCCGGTGGTTTAGGCCCAGGATGGAGGAGGCCTGTTCCCAGAGTTCCAGCAGGCGACGACGACGGGGAAGCACCCAGGAACTTCAAGACAAGAGGGCCATCCAGGTCCCAGAGTCCGCCAACCATGAGTAGGCGTTTTTACCTCCAGCTCTTCGTGCAGCTTTAACCCCCTTGAAGTAGGCGAGCTGGAGTTGGGTGCTGATGTCCAATAACCCCACGCCACCGACAGACACAGTAGTGCCAGAACGCTGCCGGGAAGCCACGCAGTGCGGTCAAGACCCCAAACAAACCGCGCCAGTCTTGCCTGCAGTCTTGAGATGAAAGTCTCACTGGGCAGGTAGGCCTGAAAATGGTAGAAGATTAAGATGTCAGAAAGGGCCAATAATCAGAAGAATAAAATGTATGCCTCATTAAAAGAATTACATTTTTTAATTTTCATATCACTAAACAAATGCTTCCAAGTTTTAAAACCTACTGAAATTTACCTTCAATAAGGTATGACAAATTCATGGTAAACGGATTGCGGATTTCTACAATTTAGAAAGAGGGGATCATATATCGCCTCAACTCTTTTTTATTAACGCGATTAAAGGAAGCTTTCGGGCAAGCCCTTCTTCAGCTAATTATAGTGTGCAAACAAGGCAGACGAGAGAGATTATATATCGTTTTTAAAGAGGAATCTATGTAAATATAGTACAAAAATATCTTAAAGAAATTTACATAATTGAATAAATATAAAGAATCAACTATAAGCAGTTCAAAGGATTTAGTGGAGAGAAAAATGGAATGGCTATTGTTTTATATGGCTTTTGAAGATTTTTTAGAAGGGGAACATACTGTGATGATAACTGTATACTTTTGTTTAATGGTTTAGGGTGCTTCATGGTTTCTATTGCTTCAAGAATGAGTCTTTGGATTTTAGTTTTGGCATTTTTTTCATGGAGGATTCAGGTATTATTGAAGTCTGGAGTATGTCCGGTTTCTCTGACGTGGTCGACTATTAAAGAGTTTGGGTTAAGTTTAGAAATGTTTCTTTGGTGTTCTTTGATTCTGATTGAAAGATCTCTTGATGTTTCGCCGATGTAGACACCATTGCAGTTGAGGCAGGGAATTTGATAAACTAATTTTTTTTTCTGTTTCTGGTCGTTGCTTTTGGTGATTGGGTTTCTTAGAATCGAGGCTATGGAAGGTGAACCTCTAAATATGTTTTTTATGCCAAAACTTTTAAGTTTGCGGGCTATTGTAATTGTAGATTCTGTATATGGTAAGTAACAGGTGAAGATGTAATGATTGGAGTTATTTCTGGGGGGTCCCTGGTTTATATATATTTCTTTTAATGAAAGGAAGCGGGTATCCAAATTTAGGAAGCTGGTTTTCGATAAAATTAAGTTCTTTATTGTATTCTATTTTTGATGAACAGTGGGTGAAGGCTCTTTTCGTCAAGGTACGTACATCTGTTATTTTGTGGGAGATGGGAGAATTGGAGGCAAAATGTAGGTAGTGCGTTGGGGAGGTAGGTTTTCTATAAACTTTTGTTGTAAAACCGGTTCTATTTCTGGTAAATAAAATGTTAAGGAATGGTAGACTTCTTTTATTTTCTTTTTCTATTGTAAATTGAATAGATGAGTTAGAGCTATTGAGGGTTTCTAGGATGTGATTTTCACTGTTTTCTGTGATTATGCAAAAGATATCATCAACGTACCTTGACCAGATTAATATTTCGTTGGGTTTTGCTTCGATGATCCATGAGTCAATGGTGGAGAGAACTATTTCTGCTAGAATTGTAGAGAGTGGGCTTCCCATCGGTGTGCCTTTTATTTGGTTGTGAATTCTCCTGTAAATTTAACTGTTGTGCTCTTTAAACAGATTTCGGTAAGTTTCAGGATTGCAAGGTGGTCCGGGTATGCTTCTTTATGTTTGATTAGGATTATTTGTAGGGAGTCCATTATTAAGTCGTGGGGAAGGCTTGTGTATAGGTCTTTGACATCATATGAAACGATTCGGCGATTGACTTTCAATTTGAAATTCTTCATTTTTTGTAGAATTTCTTCGGGATTTTTAACAATATAATTTTAACAATATTACGGCCTTCCTAAAATCAATAAGAAAAACACCCCCCTCAGACTAAAAGGTATGACAGATTTATCAATTTTTTTTCAAACCATGGTATGGGAAAGTGCGATATTAAATATAAAATTACGAATTAAATATAAAATACCTTCATAAATAATTCATTTTATTATCTCGAATTAGATTTGAGCACAACGATTAAAATATAAAATTATCCATAATTGTTTAACTTTAAGAGGAAGATTATATCTTTAATTTACCTAATAAAAATTTGAACTTCAAATTTTTTTTCTCGTCTCTCAACAATTCAATATGTAAAAACTTTTCTAAAATACAATAGAAAAATGTTATTGATCACTAAGACTTAGGAATTATTAATAATTAACATCCAATTTTCATTAAATATCAAACGTGAGAACCATTTATATAAAGAACAATAGTCATTGCTCGTTTTCCTTCCTGAAAATATTAATAAAATCAAAGAGTGTCAATAAACACACGGTACTCTCGATATTTCATACATTTTGAAACAAACCAGGGAAAATTGGATCAAGTATAAAAAATGTCAATTACTTACACCAAAATATATCAAACCTTTAATAATCCTTTACATCATCTCAAATAAAGAGTAAATCGGGCTTTCCCAAACGTAAAAACGGCCTTTAAAAGTTATTAATTGATAAAATTGGAATGATTTTTTCTAACAAAATTATATTAAAATTCGCAGGTCTAGCAGATCGAAACGCGTACGTGGTTAGCTTATTTTTATAAATCAGGAATGGGTAATTGGTGTTGGTCAATTCTGGAATTATAAAAAGATTACCTATTAATTGATATTTATTGTGACAAATGGCGTAAGCAATCAGAAACTTTTAGTTGCACTATCAGGAGATGCCTGATTCACATGATCCATGTACAATTTCACTTTTTTACTATTTTTAAAATTATTTGGCGTTCTCACACACATCTGGCTTTTAATATACATATTATAATTTCTATTGAAAGACCAGTTTTTTTTTTTTGGTAATTGAGGTTTATCTTTCTCCACGTCAATGAGGGCCAACAGCCCGAAGCCGCGTATGTGGTTGGGTTTTTCGTTAATTAAGAATGAGTATCAGACCGATTCTGGATTAATGCAAAAAAACAAACAAATAATAGTTTATATTCATTGCGCAATTCATCAGCAATTTCTAGTAACACTATCAGGAGATGCTTTTTTGAAAAAAATATTTAACCTTTGACTTTTCTCAAAACAAATATATGCAAAACATTCGTGTTTGTGAAGAAAGATCTTACGATAAACTAAAAAATGTTAGTGACTGCTACAGAAGTAAATTGCATCGCTAAATTAATATGGCAAATGGATGATAAATTAAAATAAATGGAGAGTTAAAAATAATTTCAACATGAGATCTAACACACAGCAACACAATATCGTCTAAAGTGGTATCTCCAAAGGTGTATCAAATAATTAAAAATTTGGGCACTATAATTTACACGGATTGTAAATGCACAGTTATCAATAATATTCTGGTAAAACTGAAAAAATGCTTTAAATTAAATCCAATCTACAAAGGCCAGAGTGTGCTAACACCTTAACTTATTGATATTGAGGTTTTCATGAAGAACCTCATCAAATGGTATTCATAGTTTGGCAAAAATACCTATTCTCACAGATCACATAGAATCGTAGATAATAAAATACGAATTGGCCAATTTATCAAAAGAAGAAATTGATTTATTTAGACCGCATGCCCCAACTATAATTCATAACTTTATAGAATCAAGAATGGCTGAAACAATAGCTAACACTAATGAAACATTCCGAAATATTTCCCATTTAGAATTCCTTTTTATTTTAGTCCGAATTTTTATAATTCGCAGTTCATCACAAATCATGGTAATTTTGGAGAATTTCTGTCAAAAATCTGGGCAACGGATAATCCTAGCTGCTTCTGTGGAAAAGAAAACCAAGACTCAATACATTTATTATTAGAATGTCCGATATTTCACAGCTACAGAAGTAATCATTTTTATCCCATCGAAGAAATTTGCGAATTTGTATATAACAAAGACACTTATGTAAAATTCAATAATTTTTGTAAATTCATTTTAGATTTTCTCTTGTTTGAGAAAACCATCGTTTCAGTTTTAATTGTGTTTTTAGTCGGTTATTGAGTTGTATATAATGAATTGTATATAGGTTGCTAAAATAATCCATTTTAGATTTTCTCTTCTGTTTTAGAATACCATCGTTTAAGTTTCAATTATGTTTTTAGTCCGGTTATTAAATTGTATAAAATGAATTGTATATAATCTACTAAAATGTATTTAGGAGCAAGTATCCCGAGCTAGGATATCGCGTCCGGTATGTCAAATAAAAATAATGACGAACGCTTCACGATTTTGTGTAATTCGTGCGCAGGCCGCATGCAAATCTCCTCTGTATCGTTCCAATTTTAGCATATGTACGGCCAAACAAACATGTACAGAGAAATCTAGAAAATATCATACTCATCAACCATGTCTTCAGATATTAGAATAATTGTATATATGGAGTAAAACTCTTCTTATATCTCATATTGCTATAGCATAATTTATTGAGTTATTACCAGTAATAAGAATTGTTATTATTATAATTTTTAAAGCTAATTACATATAACGATAATATGAAATTTATATACAGGAAAACTTAATTAAGACAATCAAGCTAATAAATAGTCTGGGTAAATTGGAAGAAAAGAAATTTCTTATACATGGATTTACCACGGAGTCTCTGCAAGTGAAATAAAAAGTTAAAGTTAATCATTTTTTTAATTTTATAATAAATTTTTATGCAAAAGAACACTTTTTCTTTTTAATATATTGTCACATGGAAAATTCTGCAGACCGCGATCTGGTGGCAAGGAATCCTAATATCAGGCAGTGGAGGTGTCATCGCAGGGGTGGAGGAAGCTGGAGAAGTCAGGGAAACAGCGCCTTGATGCAGTGAGAAGCAGAGATGGAGGCCAGTTGAGGAGGCAGGAAAGGAGAAGACTAACTTCGAGATGAGACAGCAATTTATTCAAGGCAAGAACAAACTATGAATGATTGAGTTATTACACGAATCTAGATTTATTTCATACCTATTATATCATCATATATCGTGTTTCTTTTTGCATACTTCAAAATTATGCATCACCCGAAATTTTCACGTGAATGGTCATTAAAAGGGATTTTTATAAAACAATTGTAGGTCAATATAATATTATTTATCACTACTCTAATGTCCATAAGTTTCATAAATTCAGAAAATTTAATTGCATTAAACCAATTATGTCAACCAGATTTACATAATAGACATGTGTAAGTCAACTGACACATTAGCATACCGTAGCTCTGCCACCTTTTTGTTTTGATCCTGTGGTTTCCACTTTGTTTATTCTGTGCTAGCATGAGAAATACACTTGGCATGTTTGGAAATATATTCCATAAATTGGTCATATGTTGATGATATGTTGTCTTCCACAAACAACTCCTATTCATTTTTCAGATGGTCGCTAAGTTATAGCTGAAGAAAATATACTAACATTTATTACTCTTTAATTCCAGAGACTCGAGGTTTTTAAGGTCTCATTGCAAACATCCATGAATTTCTAGAGACTTTTTGATTCTTGATTCTTATTAGCCTTGAGAAAAAATAGCTTTGTCACCTGAACATATGCCAGCACTCTAGGGTTGCCACATCTTAATGTTAATGTATACCAGGTGTTGCCATAAATTTCACATATTAATGGGAACCTTATTATTTGTTGAGCTGCTTCTCCTTTTACTGTAGAATTTAGATATTACAACTTTTGCAGGCTAGCCAACCCTGGTTTTTATCTTTTGCTGTTTAAAATATTTATTTAAAGTTTACCAAAGCACTTACATCTCCAAATTTGGTCACCTAAAATTGTGTTTACTATACATTTTCTTGATGCTTCGGAGTCATTATTTTCTCGTGAATCTTATCTCTTTGACAAGTTTCATTTTTAAACTATAAATTTTCATTGTGTAACTCTGAAATGCTTCAATTTCTGTTTCTTCTTCAATCTTCTCCAATGATAATGGTTCCCCGTAGAAGTATTTGATTATAGATTTTATGCGTTTCACATCTTAACTTATTACTTCCAACTGGTTCTCTCTCTTATTTATATATTGACTTATTTATTCATATTTATTTATTCATATTTATATTTATTCTGTATTTAACCTTATATAATCTTATATGGACATTATAATAAATCAGTTTCAATTCAATCTCTCTTTCTCTTCAGCTAAGATACGGAGTACGAGGCTGAGATCATCGTTCTGCGGGGATCAGCGAACCCCATTATCCACCTAACCAGCCAGAGGTCCCGCCGGGCATTGTACTTGGCACGGCTGCAAGCGCACCCTATTGTAGAACTGGCTTCTAGGTGGCCTCCACCGTGGATTTTCCCCTCTTTATCCCCTGGGCTGACTTGCGTCGCAACTGCTTCTTGGGGCACGACGCAGACATCGCCTTACGGATGACCCTCCATGCTCTACCCCATCCTGACCATCCTGTCTCGAGGTGTGCCAACTGTGCCGCTTGTGGGTCTAGAGAAGGTTTGTTGACCCCCAAATATTAGAGTTGCCGAACCGTGCGACCCCTTCTCCGGGAGGTGTTCACTTCCTGTGACTTGTTTCTGGATTTGCAGGCCTGGCTCTTCGGTGTCGGCCTCCATTCCGAAGCGATGAAGATCAGAAATGTGGCGAAGGCTATCATCTACAAGTACCATCTTGGTCTTGAGGTGGGTAACGCCAGCCAACACCTAGAACTACCCACTGTGTGGGAGAGACCTCTCGCAGTCCATCGGTGTCGGAGTCTTTCCCGCGGTGGGCCCCACCGATGAAGACCTTGTATATATATTTAAATATATGTATGGGTGGCATGGAATTCTAGGCGGAGTCAGATAACAAATTATTTATTGTAAAATCAACTTTTAATTACATTTATTTATACAAATTATCAGAAGGGTTAAATTGGCGTATATTACATGTTGAAGTTATTTTTGTTTATATGTGTGTGTGGTCAAATATCAATTCTAGATTATATAATGTTAGACATATGTGTCTTGATATATTATAGATAAATATTTACATTTCATATTATTTATGATTTATATTTAGAATGATGTATAATTATTTTATAAGCATTATATATTTATAAGATGAATAATTTTAATATTTGAATTGAATAGTTATTAGACAAATTAAAACTTATAATGAAAATAGGAAAAGTTAATATTTGGGAGACGCTACATCACTCCCCCGCCAGTGAAGACTTAAAGTCGAAAACGTACGTGGCGTCCATAGCGAGTGGTGTAGCTACTTGTCTTCGGTGTAGTTTCCTCAGCACCGTCGGGCATAGGTGGCAGAATTGAAGAATCGTGGAAACTTTGAGGGGTGTTTTCTATGAATGCAGGCTTTAGTCTGTTGACAGAAATGACTTTGTTTTGGTCATTGATTTTAACTGTAAATGTCTTCGAAGATCTTGATACGACTGGAAATGGACCTTCGTATGGTGGAGATAATGCTCTTTTTACAAAATCTTTTCTTACAAAGACGTGTGAGCAGGTGTCTAAGTCTTTATGAGAAAAAATATTATTTTGGTTTGTTCGTCTTGTTGGTTGAGGTCGAATTCTACTCATATAATTTTTTAATTGAGTGGCAAAATTTGATGGATCGGGGTTTTTAAATTCTGAATTGGTTAGTAAATCAGCTGGAAGATTTAAAGTTGTCCCGAAAACCATTTCTGCAGCAGTGCATTTCAGGTCTTCTTTGTAGGATGTTCTGATGCCTAGCAGTACTAGAGGCAAAGCATCTATCCAATTAATAGTATTTCCGCTTGCCATGATTGCAGCTTTAATTTGACGATGCAAGCGTTCGACGAGACCGTTTGCTGCAGGGTTGTATGCCGTTGTTCGTATTCTGTTGGTGCCAATGAGTGAAGTGAGATCCTTGAAAAGATGTGATTCAAATTCACGACCTTGGTCAGTAGTTATTGTTGCTGGAACTCCGTATCTAGAAATCCAACCTCGAAAAAAAGCTTTTGCTACGCTTATTGCAGTTTTGTCCGAAATCGGAAAGGCTTCAGGCCATTTTGAATATCTGTCTATAGCAGTCAAAATGTGGGTACAATTTTCAGAATGGGGTAAGGGGCCTATTAAATCAAGATGAACGTGTTCAAAGCGAGTTGATGGGAGAGGAAAAATTCCGTTTTTTGTAATTGTATGCCTGTGAATTTTGCTTTTCTGACAATCTAAACAGGACTTTGACCAATGATTTATTGTTTGATTCATTTTGGGCCAAAAGTATTTTTGAGTTATTAGTTTTCTTGTTGCACGAATTCCTGGATGAGACAAATTATGGAGAGAATTAAAAATTTGTCGTCGGAAATTTTCAGGCACGAAAGGTCTGGGATTTCCAGTAGAAATATCGCAGTAAATTAATTTATTGCAAAAAGGAACTTGTTGTTTTATTAATTTGATTGTTTGTGAAGAATTTGAATTATCAATGAGAGTTTTTAGTTCTTTGTCCTTTTCCTGAATTTCAGGGAATGCATTAAGATCTAGATTAACCTTCGTGTGATCGAAAGTTTCGATTTCAATTCTTGAAAGGGTATCAGCCACAATGTTTTCACTTCCCTTAACATAGCGTATGTCCATGGAGAATTGTGAAAGATAGTTGAGATGACGTTCTTGACGAGGTGAACGTTCAGATTTTGATGTGAAGGCATACGTTAGAGGCTTGTGGTCTGTAAAAAGCATGAATGTTTTTCCATCAAGAAAGTATGAGAAATGCTTAACAGAGAGGAATGCAGCTAGGAGTTCCCGGTCGAATGCTGAGTATTTCGTTTCTGCTGGGGATAGCTTTTTTGAAAAAAATGAAATTGGTTCCCATGCAGTGTCATTCAGTTGTTGGAGGACACCACCAACAGCAACGTTGGAGGCATCAACCAGTACACTTAATGTAGAATTGGGTTGAGGGTAGTTTAAAAGTGTGTTTTCTGCAAGAGCATTTTTGATGTTTTGAAAAGCTTCTAATGTGTCTGAAGTCCAATTTAATGATGCATTGGGAGATTTAGTTTTTAAAAGTGAATAAAGCGGAGCTAAAATATGACTTGAATTTTTTATGAACCTGTGATAAAAATTTACAAGACCAATAAATCTTTGGAGTTGACGGGTCGAATTAGGTTGAGGAAAATCTTTAACGATTCTTATTTTCTCAGGAAGAGGTTTTATTCCTTTGTTGTCAATGATGTGTCCAAGAAATTCTAGTGAAGGTTTTCCGAAAACGCTTTTAGATATATTGACTGTTAATCCATGATCGGAAAGTCTTTTGAAGATTGTATGTAGATGTTGAATGTGATCATTTTCATTTTTACTGGCGATCAAAACGTCATCAATGTAAACGAAGACAAAATCTAGACCTTTTGTTACTTCATCCATGAATCTTTGAAATGTTTGGCTTGCGTTTTTTAAACCAAAGTTCATGCGTGTAAATTCAAATAGACCAAATGGCGTAGTTATTGCCGTTTTGGGTATGTCTTCTTGGTTAATTGGAATTTGGTGGTACGCCTTCACGAGATCTATTTTGATGAAAATTGTACAGCCATGAAGGCTTTGGGTGAAATCCTGAATGTGCGGAATGGGGTAACAATCAGGTTGGGTCACAGCATTTAGTCTTCTGTAGTCGCCACATGGTCTCCAGTCTATAGAATTTTTCTTAGGGACTAGATGTAAAGGTGATGCCCATGCTCCGTCTCCTCTCTTGCATAAACCTAGTTCCATCATGTGCTCAAATTCTGATTTGGCAATTTTAAATTTTTCTGGATTCAGCCGTCTTGGTTTGGAGAATGTTGGTTGCCCTTTTGTAGTAATATGATGAGTGACTGAATGCTTGACTGGTGTGGAATATGATGGAGGCTTAGTTAGAGATGATAATGAGAGAGAATGTTCAAAAATTTGTCTTCATAGCTGTTTATTGAGCACTTTGGAGAAAGTGAGTTGAAATTTGTAATTGATGCACGCTTGCGTAGCTTCGTTAAAGAATCAATTATAAACTTTCCTTTGATATCTGGAATTATTCCAAAGTGTTCCATAAAATCAGCTCCTAGAATGGCTTTGTTTGTGTCTGCTATTATGAATCTCCATTTGAAATCTCTACGAAGACCTAGATCAAGATTAAGGAATCTTTCGCCATAAGTCTTGATAGGTGAATTGTTTGCTGCTGTGAGAGTAAATTTTGTTGGACCACGCCGTCTATCTTCAGGACGAGGAGGCAGGACACTGATCTCTGCACCTGTGTCAAGGAGAAAACTAATTTTGTTGCGGTAGTCAGTGATAAATAGACGGTGGCTTTTATTATTGCTACAATCAGTAACCACCGGGCTTACTGATTGTTGTTGGAGTTTTCCTGCTGGTTCTTTGCTTTTTTGTTGAAAGTACAAGGTGAGATGCATTTTCTTGCATGGTGCTTGAATCGAAAATGATACCAGCACCAAGAGCCATTTGGATTGTACTTTCTATAACTGTTTGGGGAAGATTTTCGAGATGAAGATGAGCTTCTGGATCTTGAACGAGGTATTCTTTCTTCCTTCTTGTTAAGGTCAATTTTCAATGCTGAAATTTCCGCACGCAAAGATGCCAGTTCCTTTTCTAAAGTCGAAGTACTTGAAGATGGTGAAGAAGTAATCTCCGTCACTCTATCAGCTAAATCTGCTAGAGAGTTTAGTGATGCTTGCTCTTGCGTTGTCAGAATTATTTGGATGTTTTTAGGTAAACGTTGCATCCAGAGCATTTTTAATGTTGTGTCACTGACGGCTTTGCTTTCTCCAATCAATTGTCTTAAGTGGCGTAATAATTGGCTAGGCAGTCTGTCTCCAAGTTCTTCTTGAGTCAACAATTGCTGTAGTTTTTTAAATTCGCTGTCAGCGGTACATTTAATTATGGCCTTCTTTAGCGCGTCGTATTTATTGTCTGGTGGAGGTGATATAATGAATTCACGTACCTCTATGGCAGTTGATGGAGGTAAAAGTGAAATTAGATAAGAAAATTTGGTGTCATCATTTGTAATTGGACTTGGCTTGTTCAATAAAAATTGTGATTCCAATGTTATGAACCACAATTCTGGATCGTTTGGCCAAAATTCGGGTGCTTTAATTGAATCCATTTTGAGAATATATTGTATTTAAAAAATTATATGTCCTTAAGAGATATTAAAATTCTGATTATTATAATTATTAAAATTCAGAATTAAAATTTTATATTTGATTTTTATTTGATAAGAAAAAATATTTGAATATATTATCAAGTTATAAATTTTAAATTGTAAGTTATATATTATTTTTTAATTGCCAATTTAATGTGTATTTGAATTTATTTAATATTTATTTTTTTAAATTATATTTGATATCTGATTTGTTTTTAAGTTGAAAATTTGCTTTGAATTAAATACCAAACTATGTACGTTTTCGTAGTTTTTAAATATTGCGAAATATGTTATAATTTTTGTTTTAAATATAAATATTTAATATGTATTTCTTAAATATTTATAATTTGATATTATGAGTATTTTTATTTTTCACTTTTGATCGATTTGAAATTCTTGTTTGATTGCTTGCAAATGTTCGTTAAAGTTTACCGGCTCACCATTTTGTGGGTGGCATGGAATTCTAGGCGGAGTCAGATAACAAATTATTTATTGTAAAATCAACTTTTAATTACATTTATTTATACAAATTATCAGAAGGGTTAAATTGGCGTATATTACATGTTGAAGTTATTTTTGTTTATATGTGTGTGTGGTCAAATATCAATTCTAGATTATATAATGTTAGACATATGTGTCTTGATATATTATAGATAAATATTTACATTTCATATTATTTATGATTTATATTTAGAATGATGTATAATTATTTTAAAGGCATTATATATTTATAAGATGAATAATTTTAATATTTGAATTGAATAGTTATTAGACAAATTAAAACTTATAATGAAAATAGGAAAAGTTAATATTTGGGAGACGCTACATATGTATATTCAACAATTATTTTTATAAAACAACACTTAAAGTTTCATCGCATAAGTTTCATTTCTGTGAAAAATCAATATTTATTTCAAAGAGAAATATTTACTATTTCTAACTTTTTTAGATGAAGTATGAAAGGGTGATCCCGCCCCTGGACACTTTTATTTTTCCGTTCGCCATTACTCTTCATATTTTCACCCTTTCATACTTCATCCAAAAAGTTAGAAATAGTAAATATTTCTCTTTGAAATAAATATTGATTTTTCACAGAAAAGAAACTTATGCGGTGAAACTTTAAGTGTTGTTTTATAATCATACGCCGCAGTCCTTTATAATGAATTATTTTTATATATCTATATTTTTTAAATTATATATGTATCAATATATAATCTTAAAAACGAATAAACTAATTTTAAGAAGGAGAATATTCAAACATACAAATTGTTTAAATATAAAATGACTCATCTTATATATTGTTTATTCGCTTAGAAGCCATAAATAGTAAACGATGTAGTGTTTAGTTAGGTGCATCACATTTGCTATTCACAGCTTAAGGACACCAGGTAAATTCGGAAGCTATTATTTGAATAAATGCCTGAAATATAACAAGATTGATTATTTCACAAATTCAATGGAAAATTGGTCATTTCTGACTGTACTGTGTCACCCTGTCTGTAATGATGCCATATTTTAACTTGGTTGAGGGAAGTTTATTGTATGGTTCTGCTGTTATTAATGTTCTTTTGGCAATATCGATAAATTAAGTTATTTCTGGCAAAATATATATTGGTAAATTATATATTTATGTCATAATTTGTATATAATTGTATGCCCCCCCGACCCACTATGCATGTACAATGTATGATTTTCAAAGATTTAATAAAGAATAAGGTAACTGGAGGAAAGAAAGTGGCAACAAGACATAGGAAGCAGGCTAAAAGCGGGCACAAGTATAAATAACTTGTACAGTCAATACTTCCTCGCAAACCCCGGACGTATCTGGTATCCGCAGAAGTTATATTAGTATAGAGACGCCCAATATTTCCGGACAGGACCGGACGTATTTGATAACGCGGAAGTAAATAGAGTCGAACTAACACCCGATACTTCCTGACCAGGCCGAGCGTATCTTCCACCAAAGGAAGCCGCCGGTCCAATTAGGAAGCAAGAACTAAGTAGGTCAACCAATAGAAAAACGGGCACGTTCCATCCTTCGACCAATGGGAAGGAAGACAACTCGTGGTGTTAAATCGAAAGACAAGAATTGTCAGTAGGGTTTTAGCTCCCAAGGAGGTGACATCGGCTCTGGACCTCTCTCCCTCTGCTCATCCCGTAGCTAAGTACAATCACCACCATGTGATCAGATAATTAACAATCAAAATCGCTCCGCTCTTCTCAAGCTTTCTTTCCTCCAACCCAGTTGCCTTTTATTTTCAAACCCCATCACGTGTCCTGATTATTCCTAACTGTGTGCTTCAACTTCCACTCAAACGACTGCGTTTCAACCAAATCTCACCATTCTCATCGAACAACAAGAAATTCCGCAACGATATTGTCACAGAACGGTTAAGTCGACAGGATTCTACAACAGTGTAATACATCAAATATTGCAGTGTAATAACTTTGGATATATTACAATAAGTCGACAGGATAAAGATATTATGGAGCTTAATCAGGACCCCATAGGCGTAAAAACGGACAACCCTACGAAAGAAAGAGGGAAGAAACTGGCAACGAGCGAAGCGACAAAACACACCCTGGCGACAATAATTTTGCAGCTGACCGCCGCACTTCAAGGAGCAAGGTCCACTCAACTACAAACGACGTTCCGTAGCGCCACCCCCGGAGCAGCCCACACCCCCCGCCGACCGAAAGGCGAGATGAGCGCGGCAGCCGACGCACGTGCCACCACCCCAGGCAAGTGTCACCGAGACCGGACACCGACCACCGAGGAGTCATCCACCGCCATGCCGTACCCGTATCACAGCACACCCCGACGCCCAGGTGCATGGAATGCACCTCTTCCGCCGTCCAACTGCAAGTTCTGCGGCGCGAGGCACTGGCACAGCGAATGCCGACATCGACCAGTCCCGACGGCCCACGAAAAAGTGCGGACAGTGCAAACAGTCCCACAACAACCAAGTCAAGCCAGAGACCCCCCAGCCGAGCAGACTTTTCGAGACTAAGGTAGGCACCCCCCCTATGGCGTCAAGAATTGACTTTGAACTCTTATCTAACCCTACCTACCCCTTTAACCATGTATCTAAACATGTACCAAATGAATGCAAGCACGGGCTAGACCAAAACCTGTCCCAAAGGACTCGTACAGCACACAAAGCTTTCACACATGGAAACCCTTGCCTGCATTCATTGCTCAAACCTCAAATATTTACATGCCACCATTCTAATCTCACACCACGCAACTTTTCATGCCCACAACATATAAAGCCACCACGACTTCAACCTACAATTCCAATAATGCCCAAAAAAGTGTCCGTACACCGACACAACTCACCCACTTACCACGCAAATGTACCTCACAACATACACGCACCCATACGTCACCACGCAACAAACACGCACAACCCGCACAACAAATGCAACACGCGCGCCAAAAGACAACAACAACAAACAAGCGCATGCACAACCGTTAAGAATAATACAATCATCCCGTCTACACAAAACATAGAAAAAATTCACGCCACCAAACAACCACACAATCGAAAAACATTGCGATCTTTCCTAAAAGCTGTGAACGCCTATAAAGAGTTCATTCCGGACCACGCCCGCTTGCGGACGCCACTTGTCAACCTTCTAAAAAAAGATGTCGTGTGGGTCTGGAGTGACGAATGCCAGAAAGCGTTCACTAACCTGAAAGAAAGCCTTACCACACACCCCACATTATACCTTTACCAAGAAGGTCTGCCATGCCAGGTGTACTGTAACACCTCAACATTCGGCATTGCAGGCATTCTTAAACAAGTCTACCCTGATGGGAAGACATACCCAGTTCAACATTTCAGCCGCTCTCTGCGTGGTCACGAGCGAAATTATTCAGACTTGGAACTACAATGCCTAGCCATTGTGGAAAGTGTGGATAACTTCCGCGCCTGTCTAATGGGCAGAAAGTTTACAATACTTTCTGACCATCCTGCATTGCAGTGGTTGAAAGAGATCAAAGCCCCGTCAGGCAGATTGTTTCGATGGAGGTTAAGACTGTCAAGATACGAATATGAGGTCCGTAGCATAAATGGAGTACAACAATATGAAACGGGCGTTGTAACTCGTATCCCATTTTGTGGCTTTCTAGATGCGCCACTCATACAGAGCCAACAGTCTTCTCCACCGGGAAAATCTCGCGTGACTATGGATCACAATAAACTGCGCACCGTCTCCCGAAAAGGAGTACTTAAAACTATAGTCCCAAGTTCACTTACAACCAGACTTCTTAAGTCCGTACACACACAACACCACCACCCAAACATCTCCAAGATGACGAGACTCATCTCGTCACAATATTATTGGCAGAACATGACACAAGACATCGCAAAACAGGTAAAAACCTGCCCCACCAGCCGATTCGCTAGAAGAATCGATGAATACAACCAACCTTCACGTAAAAATACCGACACAGGCCCCAAAGCAAAACAGAATTCGTACATAAAGCACAGCGTACACACAACACAAACAATGACAAAATTACACCACCCACGTCAGAGAAACGATCACACAGCTCAACCTAAATCAATTACCACCGACATATCGCTAATAAAACCATTAACGATCAAACAGGAGAACTGCGAACCTACCAATCATTTAAATTCTACAATTAATAAGGTTCAAACAAATATTTCAGAGTCCCCATTTACAAAAATATGGGAGAACATGGGGCAATACCCTATCTTTCATCTGATTTTCATCCTTTGTATGTTAGTTCTACCATACAAATGTATCCCAATTTTATTCATTAATTACTTGTTTATCTATACCATGCCCGCTCATAAAATTTTCGAACTACAAGAGGCAGTTTTTAATTTTGGACAAGCATTTATAAAACTTCTCATAATTTTAGGAAACATTTTTGCAGAAAATCTAAATAAACTCCGAAGAGATAGAAGTAATTGAAGGATGACCAACCAATGTCGGAGAAGTCATACTCCAAAAACAAGATCCGAGCCGCACCCCAAAATAAATAAGCGGAAGGAAGTGAGAATTTTGAGACGCCGCGACAGGAAGCGTAGTTCCGCGGCGATAAATTCGGCCTATGCAAACAGAAAGGAGCGCCTCGTTTCCGATCTCCAATTACTTCGGACCCCTCTTCTGGCCAACACGTAAAATTAGGTCACCACTTTTCCCCGCACAGATTCCTCTCTCTATACCACCAATCTTGGATTCCAATTCAAGCCTGCGCATCGACTTTTACAAATCGACTGTCATTCGAAAATCAAACAAGGTACACGACACACATCTAAATGAGTTCCCATCCCTATTATAACAAATCAATTACTTTACAGACTTCTAACACTTTTCACAACACACACAAAGATAAAAAATTTATAGGGCATAATTGAGCAATTAAAACATTTATAGGGCATGTAGATATACAAAAGGGTCCAAACCAATACACCTTATTTTTCATATTAATCATTTTCATTATTTTCTCTCAATAAAAATTTAAATATATAATCAATTTATCAATTTATTCAACTTATTATCACTTTTAATCATTAATTATCATTTTTTTTTTACCAATTAGTTTATATTATCATAATTTCAAATCAACGAGAACTCATTGGTTTTCTTTTAAAATTGGATATTATATTTTATTTTGATTTACAAAAACATCCTTTTTTTTCTATTTCTTTTTTCCACCATGCAACAAAACATTTTTTTTTTCACCATGCATCAAAGCATTTTTTTTCCAACATGCAACCAAGCACTCACTTTGATTTCTTCCAACTTTTTATTTTTATTTTTATTTTTTGATTTCTCAAAAGACCTAATAAAAATCCCTCGATTTCCATTCCCAATTTCGAGCAGAAATATAATTAGGCATTTCTTTTTACCATGCAACAAGCACTTTTCTTTTTTCACCATGCAACAAAACATTTTTTTTTTCCTCACCATGCAACCAAACCTTTACTTTGATTTCGTCCAACTTTTTATTTTTATATTATTTTTTATTTCTCAAAAGCCCTAATAGAACTCCCTCGATTTTTTTCCAATTTCGAGTAGAAATTAGTTAGGCGCATTTTCTTTTCTTTTTAATCCACTATGTACCATAGCATTCATTTTGATTTCTTACAATTAAAAAATTTTTGATTTCTATTAATTATACTCAACCTATATCATCAACACCATTCTATTT
This sequence comes from Cordylochernes scorpioides, assembly GCA_030710605.1. Taxonomy (NCBI): domain Eukaryota; kingdom Metazoa; phylum Arthropoda; class Arachnida; order Pseudoscorpiones; family Chernetidae; genus Cordylochernes; species Cordylochernes scorpioides. The sequence goes on along the minus strand of CP092866.1, from coordinate 75,212,959 downwards.
TACTTCTTATATCGCCACCAATGCTTGTATATAGACTCTCAATACCCACAACTAATTTTCCCACAAAATTATTTTTCACCTTACAGAATTCTCTCAGGCTAACCCCTTCTTGAATTCTTCACATGTAGGGGGCGCATCTGTCATAATTTGTATAAAATTGTATGCCCCCCCGACCCACTATGCATGTACAATGTATGATTTTCAAAGATTTAATAAAGAATAAGGTAACTGGAGGAAAGAAAGTGGCAACAAGACATAGGAAGCAGGCTAAAAGCGGGCACAAGTATAAATAACTTGTACAGTCAATACTTCCTCGCAAACCCCGGACGTATCTGGTATCCGCAGAAGTTATATTAGTATAGAGACGCCCAATATTTCCGGACAGGACCGGACGTATTTGATAACGCGGAAGTAAATAGAGTCGAACTAACACCCGATACTTCCTGACCAGGCCGAGCGTATCTTCCACCAAAGGAAGCCGCCGGTCCAATTAGGAAGCAAGAACTAAGTAGGTCAACCAATAGAAAAACGGGCACGTTCCATCCTTCGACCAATGGGAAGGAAGACAACTCGTGGTGTTAAATCGAAAGACAAGAATTGTCAGTAGGGTTTTGGCTCCCAAGGAGGTGACATCGGCTCTGGACCTCTCTCCCTCTGCTCATCCCGTAGCTAAGTACAATCACCACCATGTGATCAGATAATTAACAATCAAAATCGCTCCGCTCTTCTCAAGCTTTCTTTCCTCCGACCCAGTTGCCTTTTATTTTCAAACCCCATCACGTGTCCTGATTATTCCTAACTGTGTGCTTCAACTTCCACTCAAACGACTGCGTTTCAACCAAATCTCACCATTCTCATCGAACAACAAGAAATTCCTCAACGATATTGTCACAGAACGGTTAAGTCGACAGGATTCTACAACAGTGTAATACATCAAATATTGCAGTGTAATAACTTTGGATATATTACATTTATATATATATAATATTGGTATTTTATAATAGAGAGAGAGAGAGTTATTTATGAATAATAAATAAAAATTAACACAGCAGCTAAAGATATACGTGCTTGGTGTGGATCAGAGATACCGAAGTTTGAAATATATTGCCACGTGGAAAATTAGGAAAGACAAACTCATGACGACACAGCAATTTATTCAAAGCAGGAAAAAGCTATGAATAAAACACAAAATAAGCTTTGAGGGATATTTACAGAGAGTAGCAAAATATAAACAACATTAATGATACTCCACTAATAAAATAATAAATACTTTGCTACATATCTTATTCCCTATGGTAGCTATGACCCATTGCTTACAATTATTATCTTTACTGACATAGATCTGACGTGCTTCTGCCAAGGATTCCATCGGATTCTTGGAACTTTGTCCTTAGTACCTTAGCGTCCTTTTTCTTTCAGCGTGAAAAGCGGCTTGTCGTCGTATCGTCTATAGGGACATCGTCATCTTGGAGGGAATTTTTTGCTTTGACACGACGGTGTAATCCTAGTTTCAATCTCTGAGAATTTAGATCACAGAACCCATGACCTCTAGGTCTTTTCGGCGATCTTCAGTTTGTCTTCCCTAATTTACTCAGCATCTCCGCCAAAATGCCATCTGAAAAATTAAGAAAAACAAACTTCAGGACGACACTGCAATTTATTTAAGGCAAGAACAAACTATGAAAGATAACAAAAGATTAACAATGAGGTAAGTTTACAGAGTATAGCAAAATACAAACATCAAAAATGATACTTTGATAAAAAAAATATTAATAATTTGCTACAATATTTTGCGATTTTAACGTGATTTTTTCTCCTTTCCAAATTTTCGTTTTTTTTTTTAAATTGCAAATGAATTCAAACTTTCCTTTAATTTTTACATCACTCTAAACTCGCTATTTATTGTCGTATGCATAAAAGACATACAAGCAGACATTCAAAAGGTACTTCATTAATGATATTAAAATTTTAATTTATATATAAAAATGATGCTATAATTTCTATTCTTGAAATTTTGGTGAATATGCCCTCAGATGTTCTTTTTCATAAAGTTGATCATATAATTTTTATTGAAACATGAGGGACATTGTTAGGGGTAAAATTACAAGCATCTATAGTTAGCGAATTCCTTCATATATATATATTTCTAATTCGCGAAGAATACCATCCTAATGAGAATATAAAATATTCCCTATGAACTATTAGTATGTAAATATTTTTACTCAACTAGTTTCCAAACAAAACTGTAAAGTGATGAGAGAACGTCAGAAAAATCAATTTATCACAGAGTTATACATATTTTTGTGAGATTTGATCTTCCATATATGATATTCCATGTATAATGAAACACAAAAGAATTATGAAAATTGTTTTTAACTAAGGGATTTCAAATAAATTAAAATTATATCTACTTGATATTTGTAAAATTAAATTTTAGAACAAACGTGTATCCCAAAAAAATAATGACATGCAATAATCATTTTCTAATTATTTTATTTATTAGATAAGATTATTGCTATATAGTGCAAAAAAAAGATGAATAAAAAATTCATTTGTTCCCTTTCAATCATGGAACAAAATTAGGTGAATAGTGTCGATTTCCTCAAGAACATCCAACACACCGGAAGGCAATTTTTGCGTAGAGCGCAGGCTTCATTCCCTCTGTGTTTTAGCTTGGAGTTCCCAGTATTTGGTGTAGGAAATAAGATGACCATCCTCGTGATCTTCTTTTCTGATATTCTCTGTGTAAGCGCAACGTTGCGGCCTTGTCCAGTATCCTCCAATCTTTCTGAATTGTATTGGATAAATTTATTTTGGACAAGTTTAACTCGATGTAGTTCTTTTAGCCCTGGTTTAGAGTTTTAAGAAATCATCGATGTTTCTGCACACATATAATATCAAATGTAGCACATAATTAATTAAAAATTAATTAAAAACTACAAAATAATAAATTAATGGGTGCTATCTGAAGGGTCGCTATTTGATATCTATCTACGTTTTAGGTGCATTATTTGGTAACTCTCCAATAAAGCTCAAACTGAGATTAAACCCGTTAATAATCAGAACATACAAGGATATTATCCAGCCTCTGTGCTGTACATAGGGCACCCCAATTTCTCATAAAGGATAGCTATACTTATGCAAGGATATATATTTTCAACACATTTATACAGTTCTCTATTTGAAATATTTTGACTATAAATAAAGGTTATAATCTCTTATATTATATACATATCTGCCACCGTCATTGAATATGGATTGTAGATTAAACTGTTATGAGCAAAGTGGACTTTAGGCCTTTTTTGAAAATAATACATGAAGATTTTATAATATAATTTAGAAAGTGACATTCAAACATGGTGGTATCAATTTTAAGGTATAAACATCAGGCTTCCAAGGAAATATTTATTCTCGAAATATTTGGTTTTTTATGTTGACCAAAAAATAGATATTACAATTTTTTAAATGAAATCCCCCTCCCCCAAACCACAAGTTCTAATTTTAAAATTTGTGTAGATGGATACAAGACTAAGGGAGAGCCCTGAATACACATTTCTTGTTTCACACGCAAAAGTTGTTAAATAAATAAATTTTGCACTCAAAATGTGTGCATATATAATTAACTCCTCAGGCTTTTTATTATCCTTCAGAATTTTTATAAAAGTGAACAGTAGCCACAAAGTCAATTGAAAATGACAACATAGGGTCGGAAAAACCTAAGGTATAAAAAAGTTTTAAAAAAAAAGATTGATGCAAATAATTTAAGACTAAATCAAAAAGCCAACTTCCACAATGGTTTCTTTCAAACATAAATCAAAGATCATAAAATAATTTTATATTGAAAAATGTGTATAAAGGGAATTTTAAATGTAGATTCTTATATTTGTAAATATATGAGAACAATATATTGAACGAGTTAAAACATCGGCTAGAAATTATGTAAATCTGTTGTGATTGTAAATAGCTAAAATTATGTAAATAATTATCTTTTTTTTTTAATATATATAGTTATGGCTCGAGAGAGTCGTGGTATGTAAAACTTTAGGATCAGCAGCGTCTGGTTCTCATCGTTTGTTAACTTCCAAGTAAATAAAACAAAAGTTCATCCTAACCAACGGCTGGCCTGATTTCCTTCACTACATCTGGTGGAGACGCCGGAACAATCCCTTCTAGTATTTTAACCTGGACGGCAAGTTAAGAAGAAGCCGACGTTTACAAAGTTTGCCACCACTCTTGGTCGAAATGGTGAAAGAAGAAGAAAAGCCGCATGTACAGCCGGCAGCTATCACATATCTGCAACAACCAAGAAACCCCCCGAATTTCTCCGGAAAAGGTTCTGAACTCGCCCATCTCTGGTTGAAAAATTACAGCCGCGTTGCTGCCTACAATGGATGGGACGAATCATGTGCTTGGCCAATGTAGTCTATTTTCTGGAAGGAGCAGCGAGATGCTGGTTCGACAACGTGGAGGAAAGCATCACGACATGGAATACGTTTAAAGAAGAATTCACCAGAACGTTCGGTGATAAAGAAGACTACGCCAGAAGGATTGAATCGTCCCTCAAGCAAAGAGCGCAAAAGCCAGACGAGTCGGTCGAACTCTACATCCAGGACGTGCTGAACCTCTGTCGACAACTGAACCCGAACATGTTGGAGGAGGACAGGGTGGGCCACCTCATGAAAGGAGTGGCTGAAAACATTTACCGGGCCCTTCTTGCAATTGAAGTGACAACGACCGGGGAATTCACTCAACACTGCCGGGAATTGAAAAGCTAAATAAAAATAGAATCAGCAGTGTTAGATTTGAGACAATCCCCACCGTTTCGGCGATTAATGAAAATGAGTACCACCCTTTAAAGGAAATGATCAGAGAGATCATCAGGGAGGAGCTTCGATCTGCTCCGAATGAACTAGATAATCTTCCTCCTCCGCAGGGATTAGAAGATAGAGTTTGGCAGAGAGTCGAACAAAATCTAGCACCCATTGACAAAGCACCAGTGTTCCACTCCGGAAGGGCGGTCAAGAATTTCCGAAGTGGACAACAAAATGCAGGGGAAGCGGTGAGAAGGAAAACGGACGAATTCCGCACCAGAGAAAACATTCCCATATGCTTTTATTGCAACAGACCGGGACATGTCGCAAAGCATTGTTGGGATCGACGCCGCGACCGTGATGAGATCGAACTAAGTAGGACCCAAAACCGATTTTATTATGGCCGTAGAAGACCCGGATCCATCTATATGGCCGACTTTATGACGCCGCATATGGAACAATCTGATCGGAACAACTCTCCTCGACGCAATTTACCAAGAAGTTCTTCTCCCTATCCTGGACGCGGGAGACCGATGACAAGACGTCGCTACTCTAGATCGCCAGACCGGACTCCTAGCCGATCTCCTCGTAGAGACGTGCTGGAAAACTAGGAAGCACGGCCTGTAAGAGAGGTAAGGTCGGACATTGTTTAAAGCCTCCACAGACGCGAGCCGACCTAGACGATAACTACATGTGGGTGAGTATCAATGGCCGTCATGTCGAAGCTCTCATTGACACAGGGGCGTCATATTCGGTCTTTTCCAGCAATTTTAGAAAGTCGATGAAAGCTATAATGTTTGAGAGCCCGAACATAACTTTAAGGGTCGCAAACAATCGTTTTGTTGCTCCACTAGGAAAATGTCGCCTAAGAGTGGAAATAAATGGCCTTCAGCGGATCTTCGAATTTCTCGTTCTTCCAAATTGCAGCCACGACGCCATCTTGGGATGGGATTTTCTCGAGTCTTCAAAAGCAGTTATTGACTGTGATCATTCTGAAATTTCGTTTTCAGAGACGTTAAACGAGGACCAATCCGCGGCACAACTTCACTTAGCATCGGACGACATCATTCCTCCAAAGTGTACCAAGAAGGTATTGACTCGGACGCCTAGCGTAACTGGGATTAAAAATTGCGCAGTTGAAGGTGCGAGGCTACTTTTCTTGAAGAAAGAACTATTTGTACCATCGTCCTACCTTACCATATGGCATGGCCAAGCGTATCTTTGGGTGACCAATTTTAGCAAGCATCCGAAAACAATCCCTTCGGGTATGTGCCTTGCTCATTTATTCAGAGTCCAGCCGCAAGAAGTTTGTCCAATCATGGAAAATAATTCGAATAATGAGTCCAAAAGTGCCAACTCACCCATCAGGATAACCAATTTCGAGTGTCGCGAAGAATTTTTTTTTAAAGTCGGGAGCTCCGAGCAGCTTATGAGAATGGAACAAATCTCTGCCTGCATTTCTCCTGAGCTTCCTCTGCTTCACAAGACCAAACTTCTGGAGCTTCTTGAAAATTTTTCGGAAGTGTTCGGTCCGATCGATAAAACTACTTCTAGGATATTTACTAAGCACAGGTTAAATACGGGCGACGCCAAAACATCAAAAAAGATGCCGTTTCGGGTCTCACCTTCTGAAAGGAAGGTAATTCAAGAAGAAGTTGACAGAATGATGGAAGTGGGAGTCTTTTAGCCCTCTGAGAGTCCTTGGGCCTCACCGGTCGTTCTAGTGAGAAAGAAAGACGGGTCTGTTAGCTTTTGTGTGGACTACAGAGGTTTGAATAAGATGACGAAAAAAGACGTCTATCCATTGCCGCGGGTTGATGACGCTCTTGATTGCTTGAAGGGGGCGAATATCTACTCCACAATTGATCTCAAAGCGGGCTACTGGCAAATTGGCATTGATGAAGCTGATCGAGAAAAGACTGCCTTTATTACACCGGACGGTCTTTTTGAGTTTAAGGTCATGCATTTTGGGCTGTGTAACGCACCCGCAACTTTCGAAAGGATGATGGATAATCTCCTGAAGGGCCTGCGATGGACGATATGTTTGTGTTACTTGGACGACGTCGTTATATTTGCGGATAATTTTCCAGATCATTTGAGACGACTAGAGGTGGTCCTGAATTGTTTCAAGAGAGCTGGGCTGAAGCTCAATCCCGGAAAGTGTTCTTTTGGAGCCCGCAACATCAAGATCCTTGGACACCAGGTGGATAAGGATGGAATCCGACCAGATGATGATAAGATTAAGGCGGTCAGTCAATTCCCGATCCCTAAGAACTTACAGCAGCTAAGAAGCTTCCTTGGCTTGTCATCTTATTATAGGCGGTTTATTAAGAACTACGCAGATATTGCGCGGCCCCTCAATTCGCTACTATCTAAAGGAACAAAGTTTCAATGGAACACAGACCAAGAGAGAGCATTTCAAAAACTGAAGAATGCCTTGACTTCAAAACCAGTATTGGGACATTCGATGATGACGCTCCAACTGAACTACACACAGATGCCAGTGGATATGGAATAGGTGCCGTGCTTGCACAAAAGCAAGGGAACGGTGAAAAGGTCATCGCCTATGCTTCGCGTACCCTTTTAAAGTCCGAGAAAAACTATTCTACCACGGAGAGGGAATGTCTCGCCATAGTATGGGCAATTGGAAAATTTAGGCCCTATTTGTTTAGACGACCCTTCAAAGTTATAACTGACCATCATTCTCTGTGCTGGTTGACCAATCTTAAAGATCCGGCAGGTAGATTAGCGAGGTGGGCGTTGAGACTTCAGGAGTACGACGTTTCCATTGTCTACAAGACAGGGCGAATGCACAAGGACGCCGACTGTCTGTCAAGAAATCCCATTGAAAATACGGAAAAGGTTTTCAATGACGACGTCCCCACATTATTCCTTTTGAGCGACATCAGTAATGAACAAGAGAAAGACCCTTACATTACAGGAATAATCAAGGAGATATCTCAGCCGTCACCTGCCAAGAAAGACAACAAGTTCGAGGTTGTCAATGGGATCCTCTATAGAAAAAATTATGACCCGACTGGCCTACCTTTGCTGTTAGTGATCCCAAGACACCTTCGAATGGAGATCTTGGGGGACTTGCACGACGCACCTACTGCTGGACATCTGGGTTTTGCAAAAACCTACGACAGAATTAGGAGAAGGTTCTATTGGCCAGGAATGTACAGAAGCGTGAGAAAGTATGTTGGCCATTGTCAGGACTGCCAGCGTCGCAAGAGTGTGCCACAACTTCCTCCTGGCTATCTGAGACCCATACCACCACCGGACCGACCATTCCAAAAAGTCGGTATAGATTTGCTGGGACGCTTCCCCATATCGCAAGGGAAGAAGAAGTGGATAGTTGTTTGCACCGACTATCTAACTAAATATGCCGTTACCCAAAGTCTAGGTTCGGGAGGAGCCCAAGAAATTGCAAAATTTATTTTGGAGGAAGTTATTTTAAAGCATGGGGCTCCTCGAGAAATAGTGATGGATCGGGATCGAAACTTCCAGTCGAGACTCATTCAGGAGCTAACCAAGAACTGTCACATCAAAAAGAAGACAACGACGGCGTATCATCCCCAGACTAACGGCCTGACAAAAAGATTGAACAGGACAATTGCCGACATGTTATCAATGTATATGGACCTCGATCAGAAAAACTGGGATGAGATGCTACCATTCATCACATTTGCCTACAATACAGCGAGTCAAGAATCAACTGGCTTCACGCCATTCTTTCTGGTCCATGGGAGGGAAGCGGAGACGACCCTCGACACTATCTTTCCCTACAGTAGCGCGTCCGAGGGGGAATAATTTATTCAATTGGTGGCGAGCAGAGCTGAAGAGGCGCGACAAATAGCCCGACATCACATCTTCAAGGCTCAAGAAACCAACAAATTGAATTACAGCGCTCGGCATAAAGGAAAAGTCTACCAACCAGAAGATCTAGTGTGGATTTTTACACCTATCCGACGAGTGGGACTGTCTGAGAAACTTCTAAAAAGGTATTTTGGTCCCTACAAGGTCATTAAAAAGATATCAGATGTGACATACGAAGTGGAGCATTCGGCAAGAGTGACAAAAGACAAAAAGGACGTGACACCGTCCATATCCTAAGGATGAAGCCATACTACGACCCAGAGGGGCAAGAAGACGACACATCGGGAGAGGATCGCGTTCCGTCTGAAGATGAAGAATAGGAGGAAGATGAGAGATATAAATAAAGCTGTGGAACAGCTCTTCCTTGAGGAGGGAGTAGTGAAACGAGTTAAAACATCGGCTAGAAATTATGTAAATCTGTTGTGATTGTAAATAGCTAAAATTATGTAAATAATTATATTTTTTTAAAATATATATAGTTATGGCTCGAGAGAGTCGTGGTATGTAAAACTTGAGGATCAGCAGCGTCTGGTTCTCATCGTTTGTTAACTTCCAAGTAAATAAAACAAAAGTTCATCCTAACCAACGGCTGGCCTGATTTCCAACACTACAATATTATACAATGAATATTCTCCTTTGAGAGAAATTTATTAATTCAATAATTCCTAGAAAAAAATAAAATGGTGACTAGTATTGAACACATTTTCCAATGGTTAATTAGTCAAATGTATTATAATACACGTATCATAAATACCGACAATGGATGAAAAATTTGAGACAACGAGATATATATCCATAGAATTTTCGTGAATATTCTGAGTGAAATCTATTCATCGTGGAACTCATCCATTGCGGCTTTCACACAAATAGTTATAAGTCTAGAAACTTATTTATATATGGTTAGCAGGTATGAAAACAGATTGTTTTCAATAACCGAAATTCTATATGAAATGTCTAGTCAGTTGGCAGCACTTTAGCGCGTCGGGTAAATCGTTCAACTTCGGCTAAAAGAGGTCAGAATGTAGTTTTTCAAATGTGAAATAACTCGTTCTCACGCGTCGGCAAGGGCGCCAGGAACTCTCATGTGTTCAGATGTTTATAAATATAACTATAGAGCGGGGAAGTAACCAGCACCTCGTCGACTCCGGGAATACATTCGTATCAGTATTTTCTTCGGAAGGGAGAATGGGCATTAGTCCACCCAAGGGATTAATCCATTCTGTTCTGCAGGCAAAGCTTCCAAACTGTTTAGAGTGATAGCTGATTTTACTAATATGCCATTCTGCACCACCAGGTTCAGAATTAAAAAGTTGCAATTTTATTCAAATATTATCGTCCTATTCTATGAACTCATTTATGCCAAATATTTTGAATACAAGTTTATAGATTCCCCCTTTCAAAACATTTTTGTTGGGAAAATAGTAAACTATTAAAATTAAAATTATTAAGCTTAATCAAATGTGTGTATTAATAATATTTATAAAACAATATAGTAAAAAGGGGAACAGCTCGATTAATATTTAAAACCAAGATTATCACAGAATTTTGTTTAAATCTGCCAACAGAATCTTTCTTAACATTAATGGTAAACAAAGTCGACAAATAGAGACCGTTAAAGTATTATTTGGAGTTAACAAAATGGACACGTACTTGTTGGCAAGTAACCATGTTTCTTAGAACTTGGATTTCCTGCATGAGTACGAGATTTCTGACTCCATCTTGAGGCAGCTATTGTGGGCCCAGTGGCCGCCCCAAATCACCAAAGCGGAGAACCACATACATCTTGATGAAAATAATTGGTTTGGCCAAAATGGAACATTCTGCCATTCCCATCACTCATCAGCTCCGCTCATATGCCGAGAGGAACCTGCTATACAAAAATAATCTCTATTGTGAAATTTTAAATATATTTAAAGAGAGTTCCTTTATATTTAATGAGTAGATATAAAAATTATTAAAATTAATAATAACCTATCACTACATCTGTATGAACATTTGGAATTTCTCTGCTCACTTGTTATTCAATTATATGAATCTTGATAAAATTCTTGAACAGAATATTAAAAATGAAATCAATTAATCAACAATCGCAATTTAAAAACCTTCAAAATATTCTCACTAAGATAAATAATTATATTTTCTAGAATATTCCTATTATTATAATAAAATGTAAGAGAAAAATAATTTTCCAAAATATAAATTCTCACTTTTTTACTAGGGATAATTATCAAATTCCAGAAAATCAATAAGGGTTGAAATCTTTTAATTTTTATTTTATTTTTGCTTCAATTTTTTAGAGCTTTTATTATTGTTAATTGGATATTCAGCATTGATAATATATAATATTTTAACAAGAATATGAATATCAGTAAAGCAACATACCTATTATGGCAGCTCCTCGTAATTTTGAACAGAGCGCTGTTTTTTAGGCGTCAGCCAACAGTGATACCGCTTGTCCAGTAACTCTGAAACTGCTTAGAAGGCAGCAGTTCGGGTAGTTTATAAATTCATTTTCCGCTGGTCATCACATATTTGACATATAGAAGTGTCAATAGATCAGAAACTCTCCAACTTTTGTTATTCAGATAGATTTTCAACTTTATTGGTCCAGAGGTATGTCACCCGATTGTCAGGTGATAGAACTTCCACGATTCCATGTACCGACTCTTCTTGGCTAGCAGGTTGGGTGGTAAATCTCCATAGGTCCAGGTACTCATCCATTCTCGTTTTTTCATAATCAACAGCTTCCTCATGACAGCAGACAATCGCTAATTTGTCAACAAGGCGGTGTTTCAGACCTGATACCTATTAAGATGTTCGTTCAATATTGCTAGCTGGTCAGGTCTTCACAAGTCGAGATACTAGTGCAATTCGATTAGAGGATGAGAGAAACTTATATAAATTTAGATTTCGACTCTTCTAGCTTATGGTTCTGGTATCAGCACTTCAGGAGAATAAGAAGTCGTATACTTCAGCTTAGAGGTCAGTTTAGAGAAGGTTTGGGAATATCCTATATGAAAATAATGGTTAGGGTGGCATAAATCGAATTTTCTTTTAGGCAATTATCGCGATATTACGATTAGGAAGTATAGCGTTCGTATGGCCAATATTGGGAACAAAGAAAAGATCCTTCTTGGCTAGGAGGTAGATCTGAATGGTTTTTTAAAGTGTCACTAAGAGCTCAGGCTGCAACACCATAACATGTATTTAAGAATAGAATAATTTTATAAGTAGTAAAAATATAAAAATATTGTAAAAATTTAAATATATATTAAATAGAAACCGTACAATAAATCTCAAATCTCTAAACATTTATTTTCTACAAGACATTGATTTAACTTTGTCCAATTCTGCTCCCAATATATCAAAAACAAAAACCAATGCTTAATATTAAAAGCAACAGTATCTGAAAACTTAATTGTATTAATATAAGTATAGAACTGACAAACCGAAATATTCCTTTCGTATTTAACCGATAGAGTGATACATAGATTCTCGTATATATATAACAATTTATTTTCTCATACAATCCTTTTTATTCCTAAAGAAGGGCATAAAAGCTCGGCTGAATATCTACTTTCAAGAAACTCTTCGCCTCACTATTTTATATCTTTGATAATATAAAGCTCTAGACGATGTTCTAACTTGAAATGAAGCAATATTTTTAGATTCCTCTATCTCTCTTAATCACATACCTTTTTTCTCTTGACCTAATTTCTTATATCTTTTAATTTCAATTATATCAATGACAGCGCTGGCAATAATGTAGGGTCGCAATAGTATGGCTATATTTTTCATAGAAGGGCCTCATAACGGTTGTGGTTGTTGTTTCGGAAGATCGATCCACATGCTGGTAATCAGGCAACAGTGAAACTATCCATCCAAGAACTCAATCACCGCAAATATCAGGTCAAGAGGCAACAGATCACATGTTTTGATTTCATTCTTACCTAGAAGTTTCTGGATTCCAGAAACGTGTCTACCTCTTCCATCTGGTCACATTTCAGCATTGCTACTTGTCCAGGAACTGCTGAATATAAGCTGCCTTTAAAGGTTAGGACTTCTAAGGGTCCAGGAAGTAGTTTACTTAGTCGAGTTTCTAGCTAAGAGCCCTGAATCGAGTCTAGGTACCTGTTTACGTTGTGGTGCGCGGTTAATGTTGAATAAATATTTGCCTGGTTAGACAGCAGTATGGTCGTGTGTCCTCGAACTCCTCCCCATCAGCTAGCTGGTCAGTCTTCAGCCCAAGTCTAGGAATCCCTCAACTCGGCTATGGATTCAGTTTGCTGAACCATTTTGAGTCCATGTTCGTCCATTCTGGTTTTCGGGCTAGATGGCAAGACCTTATTGGCCATCACATTAGGACATCAGACATTGCCACAAGATATTTCTAGAACACGTTCCTCCTGGTTAGAAGCGTCTCCTCTACAGGTTGTCATTTATATAATTTAGGGTTGCAGAACTAATAAGTTATATAAATAAAATAAGGCTTATGTTTATTCTATTTTATTAAATATAAAAATCTTATTTCTCTAACCCCACAATTTTGTGTACATTTATAATATAAGAAAAAAATCATTTTCCAATGAACATATTAGGTTGAAATTATGTAAAATCATTTTTGGATAGCATTTATAAATATTCAAACTGGTATAATTTTAGTTAACTGAAGAAAAATATTAAACTAATGAGAATCACTGACTAAAAATTGACAATATCACACACACTCTAAACATTTCTCTGTATATATTTTTTTTCAACTTGAAACAAACTATTAAAATATACTTGAAATGAAGATTAAGCGAAATCAAAACAAATGATTAATCGATATTATTTACTTTTACTCGAAATATATATATATGCAGTTAAATTCTTATTTAAAAGGTATGTTATTTTATCATGCCAATGATACCTATGATTACATATGTTGACTGAAATATATAAAGTCTATTCTTAGAATTTTACGCGACAGTTCTAAATAAAGACAGAGAATACTTCTCCTTCTTTTCACCATGAAGATATATTTTTCAAAGTATCTTAGTGATCCAGTGAATTGAAAATATATTTGAAAAGCATGAGATCCCTTGCTTTTAATATTCGAAAGAGTTAGACGTTACTATTATACAATAATAAACATATGTGATACAAATATTTCAAAGCAATTTTTTTTAATATAAATTTTAAAATTAATTTGGGGAAGAAAATTATATCGAAAATTTGTACTCGTATCCCTTGGTATATTTAATTGAAAACTTTGAATAATAAGCTCTACAATATTCGGATAAATAAGTTTCATTTTTAGGAAATAAAGAAAATATCCAAGTATTGGTTTCTTGCTTATATTTTATATTCAGGGTTATTTTTTCTTAGTCTGTGTATGTCATGGACCAAGTGTCCTAGTATTTATCATCTTACAGAACCTATATAATTTAAATTTTTAAGTCGACACTTTGATAATATTATTTTATATTTTTCAACTAAGCCCTAGATGATCATAAGTTATGTTTACCTTGCTTGATTTTTTTATTGAAACTGATTCCAAGAATTATTATTTGAACATTATATTTATTGATTTACAAGAGAGAGAACAAAATTTAAAAGATAAAAAATATCAAACAAAGGATATTTTTTTTAGGATAGCCTCTTTTTACCTGTGAGCTTACACACACTCTGTGGTAACAATTAATTAATATATATAAAATACACGCTCCCGTGTGTGTATGCCATAATCAGAAAGTCCAATGCTTTCTGCACATTTCCGTAGTTTGTCCCTAGGAAGACTCTTCGTTAGTATATCCGCCTCTATGTCTTCAATTTTATTGCATTCCAGTTTGATTCCATTCTTTAATTCCTCTTTCACAAAATATTACTTTCGGTGTATGGGCTTTGTTCTTAAAGTAATTTTGTCAGATTTTATCCAGTTATTACAGCCTGGCTGTCACTTTTCCAGGTAATTGGGAAAGTTACATTTTCACAAAGTTCTAGTAATCCCTTTAACCATAAAACTTCAGAAATTCCTTCACATATTGCAATAAGTTTTGCTTCACATGAAAACAAGGCTACTAAATTTTGCTTACTACTTATCCAATTTATTAAGTTGTTGCCAAGTTTGACTGTATAGCCTGAATAGGATTTTGCGTCTCGGTTTGTGCACCAGCTCGAATCAGTACTTATTGTTATAGTGTTGTCTTTTGACTTATATGCCAACATTTTATTTTTTGTTCCCTTCAGATATCTATAAATCCTTTTAACTCCAGTTAAGTGTATTTCTCTTGGATCATTACTATACTGATATAAATTGCTGACATTGAAGGATATGCCCGGTCGAGTACCCGTAGAAAGGTACATAGGTGATCCAATCATTTCCTGGTATACAGTTATCTACTGGCTTAGAGTCCAAATACTCATACAAATTTTGATTTTGATCTTCAGGTGTCTGCACACTGTTGCATTCTCCTATTCCAAATCTATGAAGAATGGTATCAATATAATGATTCGGAGATAGATAAAATCCATCTTCTGCCCTTTTTATTTCAATTCCAATAAATGGTTAGGTATCTTTCTTTTCTGTTAGAGTAACCTATTTTTCTATTTCTGAGACTTGGTTGTCATTAATATTCTTGCTAGTTGCAGCAATGATGAGATCATCTACATATAGGCCCAGTATTGCATACGCATCTCCTCTCTGGAGTTTATAGACACATGGGTCACATTTGGTTCTAATCATGCCCAATTCGTAGAAACTTTCATTGATCTATTTGTTCCAACATTTTCCTGATTGTGGTAGACCATACAGGCTTTTTTGTCTCATCTATACTGTCTCTTCTTACTCACCATAGAGATAGTCTGACTTTATATCATAAGTATTTTATTAAATTCTGTTGCGTTGCAAGAGTTACTATTGTTCGCAAGCTTTCCTTTTTGAGTACAGGTGAAATAGATTCCTTATAATCCACACCATATCTTTGATTGCATCAAACAGCAACCAGTCCAGACTTTTTTTATATTTGCCGTCATTTGTTGTTTTCTTCGTACAGTAGACAAATTTATTATTAGTGACTTTCATACCATTTCCCCTTGGTACTAGTGTCCATACTTAATGTTTCTATATCTCAGTGAGCTCTTTTTCCATTGCTTCTTTAAAATTCTCCGCAATAAAATTATCTAGTTCCATAATTAAATTTGCCTCATTCCTATTCTTCATTTTTTGTGAGCGTCTAACTCCTTTTTCAATTAATTTCCGTTCTTGTTCTTCAAGTCTTGCTTTGTGCCGTTCTTCTAAGATGCTCTTGGTTTCTCCTTTCTTTCTTACTCCTTATGCTCATCTTTCCTCTATCGGTCAGTTTGTGATTAGTCATTTTCACAGTCACCACCTGGTTTTACTGAAGTATCCTTCTGAGACTTCATTTCACTCTCTGTGACAGGATTGTCCCTTTTCGAGATAAGAAAGTCTTCAGAAACTATTTCTTCATAATTTCTCTCATAGGTGAAATTATCACAATTAGTATCTTCCTGAATATCATTTGCATAATCAATTCCTTTGATCTCAGGAAATATAGAAAGAATCTTCTAATGTAATCATCTACTATAACAAGGAAATACATAGATCCCTCTGAAGATTGACAAGGCATTGGTCCACATAAATTCATATGAATCAACTGCAGGGGCTTAAATGAATAATTTTCCATAATATTATATCGCTTCTGAACCAGTTTTCCTACACTTATATGGTTATTTTTATTTGATAAATTTATATTTATAACCATGACATTTTTTGCTATTGGTACATTTATTAGTTTTGTTTCCATCATGAACATCCTATCTTTAATATATGCCTCAGCAACTAAATCATTTCCTTCATTATATTTTTTTTACTAATTCGTATACTTACAAGAAATTATTTCTTAAATTTGGTACATATCTTACCTTTCATATTATCCACTGGGTTATTTGAATGTTACCTACAGTATTTGTGATTTCTATAATCAGGAGTCCATTTCTATTGATATCCTTGTTTCTGTTTATCTCGAAACCAGCAATCATTAGCTAGATGTCCCTTTTTATTACAAACAAAACATATTTTTGGCTGAAATTTTTAAACTTTACTATCTTTAATTCTGTGTTTGTTAATGCCCATTCTCAACCGATTGATTCAATCTCATATTTCTTCTAGACTCATTTTCTCTTAGAGTTTATTGAATCTTTTCAACTCTTGCCTCCCTCTAAGATCGTAAGACATAGCAATATCTTTTTACTTTGGATGTATGCCTCTGACAATATGAAATGAAAGTTCTCTTGAAGAAAATTGGTGCTCTTTCGATGAACTTCTAGCAGCATTATTTTTGCCCTCTTTAAATATTTTTCTACTTTTTCATCATCTTTAATGTTGTTCAATTCTAAGCCTATATCAATAATTTCATCTTGCAAATTGCCTGGGAATGTTTTTCTCAGAGAGTACCATACTTTCTTCGCATTAGTTTCTCCTACAAAAATTCCAGCTTGTTCATTTGTCAACGTAGTGATGATTATCCCAAATGCTTTATAATTTTTTTCACTCCAAATCTACAAACAACTTTTGTCTTCCACATCAGGTTAAGGATCGAAATTACACATTTGAATAATTTTTTCTTCTCAGAACTGCGCCGATTATCAACGCCCAAATTTGGTAATTAGTTCCGGTTAATAGTTCAATTTTTGTTTGGGATAAAAAATCATATTCAACTATTTTCGCCTTTTGAACAAATATAAACAAACCAATATATTTTAAATACAAATGTATATTTTAAATTTACTTAAATATTTGGTATCTTTTAAACATGTAATAAATAGATATAATTTAACTTAATCTATATAAATACCTTTATATACTAGTAAATTAAATTTTATTGCCATCTATCGTTAAAATTTTACACAAATAAATTTACTGGCAATGCGTTTCTTTTTAAATATCTTCAAATGTTATCTCTACAGACCTTACTGCAATGATATGAGTTATAGAAGAAAATGCAGGGTATATAACAAAAACAGTCCAATACAATAGTAGAGCGGTCTAGAGATTAATTTGGCGAAACCGCTGAGAGGGTTCACTACTGATGAGCCAAGCCCTCTCATTCAATAACTCATATCATTGCAGTAAGGTCTGTAGAGATAACATTTGAAGATATTTAAAAAGAAACGCATTGCCAGTAAATTTATTTGTGTAAAATTTTATAAATACCTTTAATCTCCTCAGAAGTGCTTCAGTTTGCCGATCAGAATAAACTTCTTGCTTAATATTCAGATTAAATATTTTCGCTTCTGAACTTTATATCAAACAACCACGCTCTGCTATCAATAGTTGACTTTGCTTAGAATTTTTCAATGAAACTGATTCCAAGGATTATTAATTAAACATTTTATTTATTGAATCACAAAAGAGAGAACAAAATATAAATGAGAAACTAATATTAAACAAAGGAACTTTATTTTTTCGGTTAGCGCATATTTACCTGTGAGCTTACACACACTCTTTGGTAACAATTAATTAATATATGTACAACAAGTTATTTTAAAAATAAGTGACGCGCCGTTAAAATGAAATTAAATATAAAAAAGTTATAGGTTTCAATCTCAAATATTAGAAACCTATTTTTTACACTATGATTAGGAAAATTGAAAATTCAAACTTTTTAAAGTGGAAGATATTATTAAACCTTTTGGAATTTAACAGACTGCTTTGATAGAACATCAATTGTTTTCCGATAAATATCTACTCTCCGTTAGTAAAGGTTTTTCAAAAACTTCGTCTTTGTATTTATTATAACCTGTTTCCTCAAAATATATAGAAACGTATCTGAATTTCTATCAATATTATCAATCAATAATGCGGTTTTTATCATAATCCACAGATACTGCCATTTGAAAATTGAATCAATAAAATATTCATTTGTATATTTGGCTATATTATTTTCACCCAACCAAAATTTGGGTTATTGTACACAGCAGCATTTCAACAAAGATATTACTGTTGTCAACTAACCTGTCGCCCTGAAATTTGAACTTCTTACAACAGTATTCTGTGTCCATCTTGAGGTAGTGAACTGTATCGTGGGGTGTACAGCCTTGAATCAAGGAGGGCCGGGAATGGCGCAGGATGTGATCAAGGGTCCTGGCACTTACGGTTGGAAAGTAATCTCTGCACTTCCCAGCAAAGCTAATATTAGTCTAAACGTTGAGTAGAATATAAAAATATTACCGTTGTATAATTACTCTCTCTATATATATTTATTAGATAATAAAAGGCATATATTGGATTTAATTAAATATTTATTTTGCCAATATTTCGGCTGGCTGAACGCCAACCTTTATCGAGGCATTACATTTTTGTATACACAAACTCAGCGCCGCATAGTGTTATAATATCACAGTTGAAAACAATTAAAATACAGAGTAGCTGGGTTCTGGCTAGGTGAAGCGCGTCGGTACCAAAACTGGTTAAAATCGTTTTGAAAATAGAGCAATCCATACTTAATTCATTAGATAATAAAAGGCATATATTGGATTTAATAAAAATTTTATTTTGACAATATTTCGGCTGGCTGAACGCCAACCTATATGCGGCGCTGAGTTTGTGTATACAAAAATGTAATGCCTCGATAAAGGTTGGCGTTCAGCCAGCCGCATAATGGCAAAATAAATATTTTATTAAATCCAATATATGCCTTTTATTATCTAATGAATTAAGTATGGATTGCTCTATTTTCAAAAAAATATATATATTTATTTACAGGGACAAAGACTCATTGCTCTGATATCCCTAATAAAAAACTTTGACTCATCCAAAAATATATCATATCCAGAAAACGCAGTAGCATTAAAAGAGAGATAGAGATAAAATAGACATTCCAGAAATTTATAATGTAATATTCCTTGTGTGTGTGCCCCCCCTCCCCAATAACTTCCAAATAAATAAATTCCCTCTGAATAACAAATAAGCCCGTACAGTGGAGGCCCGCGTTGAATTGGCATTCAATCTACAATATTTATATATTAGATAGAAAAAATGCATATATTGATTTGAATAAAAGATTTATTTGCCAATATTTCCGCTGGAAGAACTCCAACCTTTATTGAGGCATTACAATTTTGTATTTATATTTATAAGTAACCTCTGTGTTTTATTATATTTTAATTTAATCCATAAATATACCCTCGTGGTCAAAATTAATTTAATATTGTGAAAAATGTGTCAAAATTAACACATTGAAAGGATACTAATTATAAACATCTCATTATGCATATCCTGTACAATATTCAAGCGTTGTATTGCTCCGTGAGTGTCAAGATACATTTACTTTACTCACATGTGGACTTTCCCTCGTGAATTCAGGATCACTCAGATAGAAACAGGGAAAAATAAATTATCTATATGGAGCTAAAATATTAAGAAAGTTGGGATAAAAACCTATTTACCCGATTACTTCTGAATGTTAAGACGAGAATGTTCACATGAATGCGGTTTAACTTATGTGTATATATAATGAGTTATTTTTCAGATTGAAATGAATTTCTTGCTATTTATTAGACGCGTGGTCCGGTAAATGTATAGAGAATAAGAGCCTTTTAAAAAATTAATTGAAATGTATTAGGGGGTTTCTCTCCCTATGCATGACATTCAACCCGGTTTTGTTTTCGATCCAATATTAAATATTGGTTGAAACAATTTACAGGTTTTATTAGGATTTAACATTTATCGCATTTATTATTTAGAATATCAATACATATATCTAACCATTTAAAAAAATGATATCCTTACGCAAATAGTAAAAAGTCAAAGAAAAAATAGATTTTTTTTTTACACACAAATAAAGAATATTAGAGAATATAAAATAAACTCCGCGTCTCTGTATTCTTGGACTTTTTACAATATATCTAACTTCGTTACGGAGCTGTCGCTACTCAGGAGAGCCTCTTACCTGATACGCCATTTTGGTTGGGGGCTTTATCCCGATACAGCTATCACCGGCGTCATCCAACAGCGAGGTCGACCGTCCAGGAACTGGGCCATGAACAATTAAATAAAGGTTAGGAAGCTGTAGTATAAGAATATAAGTCATTATAGACATTAGCATTAGCTCTGACAACAGAATCAGCACGAGATAAGAAACTATTCGTTCTTAGTTAGCTGGGTAGGCTGCGCCATTTTTACTGCTTCAATATGTTGTTTACCTAAGGATAGCTTGTCAGAAGGAGCAGTGTCTATATCTTATAAATCGACTTGAGCTAGAAGGTGAGCTGGTAGCCCCTTCATGCGTTCAATATTTGGAACATTTTGGCTAAAGGGTAGTCGGAAATACTTTCTCGAATACAAAAGTTTTTCGTATTAGCTTCAGAGTCAGTAGTCGCATCTTAATTGGTCCAATAATCCATAATTATCAAAATACGGAAAATTGTAAATTCGACCAGGTTGACCAGAGAATGATCAGGTTGTTAACACACACACTCCATAAATTATTAACTTGAACACTTTCACAGAGAAAGCTTCCATTCTGATTGAAACGAATTTTTTTGTTGGATATGAAGGCATTTAACTTTAATAAATAGAATAATGATTGCCCTTTATCTCTTTTTCTCTTTCTCCCTTCAATGTTTTATGGAAAATCGGAATTTTAGAGAGAAGATATTAGCCTTTTATCTATTACCGTAAATATATGCATTCAATTCTCTCTGTATTATTTTTATATTTTGAATTCATTAAAAAAGTGTATTGAGCGTTGTTAATTTTTAAAATGTAGCAGTGTGGCCATTTAATAAATTATCTGCGAACGTATTTCGTACTTCATTCAGACGCTTGATCCTGCAGGGTTCAGATGATAGATGTTCAGGCAGACCTTGAATACTTTTCTGTTGTATGGAAGACTTGTACGCCACACCAGTTGAGAATCTCCTGTGACATAAACAATTTGACTTTTTATAATATGTTATCATTTATGCTACTTAATAAACACTGTATATTAACTTCAATAGAATAAAATCAAACATGTTAATTGAGAGAAGCCTATCTATCTACAACACCATGGTTTTTTTATAGTATGGTGATATACTAAATAAAATCTTAATTCAATTTTTAGGAACATGTGGAGTTTGACTATGGGTTATTTTAAAGGTTGCAACATAATCGTGAATTAATGTGTTCTCAGTGAATGTGAGATACAGTGAGATAATATCTTGCCTTGATAATGTGATCTCAATGGTTTTAGAAGGAATATTGCCAAATAATATATTTGATATGGTCCTCTACTGTTTAAAATTTAAAAAAAAACAGTTATTGCTGAGATTTAAATCTATAAATCAATCGCAATATCATTATTTGGACTATACCTTTCCATTATTGTAGATAGAAGTTTCTATGTTTAGATTATTTTTCTCGGTGTGCAATTATTGGATGCTATGGGATTGCTCAAAGGCAATATTTTCGTTGAATATATCCATAGAGATATCTAAATTTCACACCCTAGGGAAAGAATGTGAAAACAATAAAATTGGGAAAATGTTGTCACTTGTCAGGCAGAGGGAGTTGAACTAAGGCATTTATATAAAATTTATGACTATTCTAAAAATATAATCGTTGCTCTGTATGTGAGTTTGATATATATTTTAAAAATGAAAAACATATTCTATTTCAGTAAAAAGAAAATTGGCATAGACATTGATTAACTGAGAGGGGATTAATATATAATATTAATAAATTTTGTGGGAATCTTATTGTAAATATATACAGAATAAGAAAGATGCGGGCTGCATAATTAATTAAGATTTTATCTGATGGAAAGAGCATAACACACATACAAATAATGAGCGAAATATAGTTATATTATAAAAACATCCAAAACACACACATAGAATTTTGTATGTTAAATATGAAGATAATTAATTTGGAATTGAGCACTCCATAAATAGATCTTTATTTTAAAAGAGATATAATAGTTAAACATAATTCATTCACCAATAGTTCAGTTGGCTGAACGCCAATCTTTTCATAACATATGTGATAATGCCTCAAAAACAGTGGCGTTAAGCTAATTGAAATATTGGCAAATAAATTATTTTCAATCCAATGTTAGACTTTTTATTTAAATATAATTATTGAACATTAGTCGAAATCTATAGAGAAAACCCTCGAGAATAGTTTTGACGCTTTATTATCTTCGAACAGTTTTATTGAAAGTTCTACACTATTGCTACTTAACCTCATTCAGCTATAGCAACAAATGCGATGTCAATAGTCTTAAAATCTTGGGCACTTCCATTAAAAATAACAACTAGGATCCTCACTGCGTGAATTTTATTGAAATTATCATGATTAGTTAAAAATGGGGTGTTAGAAAATTTGGAACCTTGGCTGAGGAAACCATTAAAATGTATCATGTGTATTATTCAATAGGAACGACATTCTTGAGTCTATATAATATTTTATTATAAAAATAATATAAGGGCTAAGGACTTTGCGAGCGAGGGGAACATTTCACCGCAACTAGTAATTTAGGTAGCAGGACTTGGGCGAGAACAGATAATTGTTTATGAGAAGACAATACTTTTCCAAGGACAAAGACCTATTAACTCCAGCTAACAATTAAGATAAAATAGCTATTGGAAGGACTGGGACAGATAATTTCAGCTTAAAATTTTAACAGCGGTATTTTTATATGACAGAAAATTGTGCAATCCAACTCACAATTCATTGTGGTCTATTCCACAAATAGAGGGGACCGTTCTTTCTACCTAGATATTCAGTGATTAGGATTTTTCAATGATTGAGCCAGTTTCATGATAGCTAGGATTCAGAGCGCGCGACATTGGCGGAGACATTGAGGTGTCCAGTCTTGCTAGAATTTAAGGGAGCAGAGCTTTCCCGAGTATAGCGACCTGTTAAATCAAGCTTCCAGTTCAGCTAGCGAGACATTAGCAAGACTGAAGAAACATATTCAACTTAGCTACAATTTCAGGAAACAATTAATTCGCAGGAAAACGAATTGTCCATACTGATATATAGCTAGCAATAAATATGTATATATATATGTTTCTATGAAAATGTTAATCTGCAAGACGCAGGTTATCATCATCCCTTTTTGATTTGTTTTTGTCACTTTTTGGCGTTTCGAATATAAACAATAAAAGGCTGTATCAGACTTTACTAAGACAATAAAGATTTGCTAAAAATAAATGTGTACGAAGATGCTGCATTTGGCGACGAGGATATAAGAGTAAGTACCCTCGAATTTTGAAGTAAATATTTTTAGAAAATATCTTTGATTTTGCATATAATTGAAAGTTAATTTTAAAAGACACAAATTGCAAAGTTTTAGGATGCAAATTTAAGAAAGAGTGAAATAAAATGGCTAGTTACCAATTTAAGGAATATAATGAGGAAACTGAAACTTTTGAAACGTTTTATGAACGATTGGAACAGTTTCTCATATTGGAGGAGGCAGGGGATGAGAAGAAAAAGGCTTATCTCCTAACCCTCATGGGAAGTAAAACATATGGTGTTTTGAAGAATTTGTGTAGTCCTATTCTACCTAAAGATAAAACTTTTGATAACCTAATAGATATCTTGAAAAGGCACTTCTCTCCAAAGCGCTCAATTGTAGTAGAGAGGTTCATTTTTTTTTTAAAGAATGCAATTAAAGGAAGAAAGCATCTCGGATTACTTGGTGGAAATTAAGCGTTTGGCTTCCTCATGCAACTTTGGAAATTTTCTGGAGGATTCTTTACGTGATAAAATGGTTTGTGGGTTATATAATGCCAAAATACAAAATAGAATTTTGTCGGAGGGCGACATTTCTTTAGCTAAAGTAATTGAGATAGCATTATCTATGGAAGCGGCCGAGAAAAATACAAAATTATTTCATTTGGAGCAGGGTGAAGATTGTGTAGATAAGTTGAGGATGGAACGCAAGGTTGAATCAAATTTCCAGAATGGCAAATGTAAACATTGTGGTAAACTGCATAAAGAACTATGTAGATTTAAGGAGGCGATATGCTTTAAGTGTAATAAAAAAGGACACATTGCCTCAATATGTTGGAGCAGTAGAAGAAATCTAAGGCAACATCAGAATCAGCCGGGAAATATACATCAGATAGGAGACCAAGAAGAGGAGGAAGAGTATGTCCAGAAAATTATAAGCGTGACGATACCTGAGTATAAAATTAATTTTGCCTCAAGTGACCCTCCCTATCTGATGGAGTTAAAAGTAGAAGGAAACTTTATTAAATTTGAAATGGATACGGGTAGTGGTCTAACACTGATATCAGAAAAGGATTTTAAAAATAGTCTTCAACACTTGAAATTGGAAAAAGCGAGTATTATTGTAAGAACTTATGATGGTACCGTGGTACCCATTCTGGGTAAAATCAATGTCAAAGTGGAGTGTCAAGATATTACTTACAAACTTAGAGCGTTGGTGGTGAAAGGAGAAAAGAGGGCTTTGATGGGAAGAGAATGGATAAATAGATTGAAATTGGGCTGTTTCGCGGTAAAACATATGCCTGTGGAAATTACCATTGAGGAAATTTTGAAGGAAAATCAAGCCCTATTTGTGGAGACAACTGAACCAATAAAAGGTTTCACATTTTCAGTAAACATGTGTGATGTGAATCCAATTTTCCATAAGGCTCGTCCGGTGCCTTTCGCCATTAGGCCAGCAGTTACTGAAGCATTAGACAAAATGGTGGCTAAGGGTTATCTATGTGAGGTGGCGAGCAGTAAATGGGCCACTCCAGTGGTTGTAGTGCCGAAGAAAAATAAAGAGATCAGAATTTGCTGCGACTTCAAGGTAACTCTAAATAAATATTTGGACACTGCGGCCTATCCCCTTCCCACACAGCAAGATTTATTCTCCACATTGGCCAAGGGAAAATACTTTTCTAAATTGGACTTGAGGAACGCTTATCTGCAATTAGAGGTGGACCCAGGCACCCGACCGTTACTAACGATAAATACTCATAAATACTCATAAATACTTATATTACGATGGCTGATATAGATGTTAGAAAGGTTTTAGGGTTTTATATTATTTTAGAAATTAATACATACGATTTTAGTAATTGAAAATAGTTTATTTATGCAAAACTATATCTTTCCATTTATTTACAAGTAATAATATATAAGAATAGTGAGGAGTGATAACTATGGAAATATTATATAATGATGATATACCACAGAATATTTAAAATAATTATTCAGTGACAATATTATATAAAATATTAAAGTCTAAAATTGAATTCATATATTCAACACTCCTTCTTGAATTCATGTTTTAGAGTTTTAATTACTCTATCAAAACATCTGTAGCAGTGAAGATCTGTGTTTTTCAAAAGTTTCCTTTGGCAGAGGCTTGGTTAGGATATCAGCAACTTGGTCTTGGGTTGGGCAAAACTGAACATCAACATTTTCTCTTATCTGATCTCTCAAAAAATGATATCGAACATCTATATGTTTTGTCTTTCTGTTCATTTGTCCTGTCTTCATTAAAGTCATTGCACTTTGGTTGTCAATATTTAGTTTAGCAAGTATGGTTTCATTTGTAAGTTCTTCAATAAGTGCTTTTATATAAATGAGTTCTTTCACACATTCAGCTGCAGCAATATATTCTGCCTCAGTAGTGGATAAGGCTACAATTGGTTGTTTTCTTGAACTCCAGCTTATTGGTCCTTTACCAAACAAAATTGTATATCCGGATGTACTTTTTCTTGTTTTCATGTCTCCAGCAAAGTCTGAGTCACAATATGCATTAAGTTCCATATCTTCATCTTGTTTACTATAGTGAAGTCCAAAAGTTTTGGTTTGTTTCAAATATCTCATAGTTCTTTTAACATTTTGTATATCCTGGTTTGTCGGTTCATGCATCGAACGACTTTCATAACCAACTGCATAAGCAACATCTGGTCTGGTTTTGTTTGCTAAATATAGGAGACTTCCAACAGCTTCTCTATATGGAAAATTACCTTCAGATTTGTTTTCTAATATAGGATCAATTTTCACAGCTCCTACAATTGGAGTTGTCACTGGCTTTGCATCCAACATGTTGTATTTTTTTAGAACACATTCTATATAGTCATGTTGAGAAAGTATCAGTCCCTCATCTTTATTCATGATATTCATGCCAACAAACATTTCAGGATTATTACTTATTCTTATTTCAAATTCTTGTGCCAGTTCTACCAACAAATTGTCCATTTCTTTTTCATTACTTCCAAACAACATTCCATCATCAACATATAAAGCCAAAATTAAACTTCCATTTTGGTTTTTGAAAATGCAATTTTCTAATTTTGATTGCACCAGTCCTTTTGTTTTCAAAAAGGCTTCAAATCTTTTATTCCACTTTGAAGGTGCTTGTCGTAGTCCATAAAGTGCCTTCTTTAGTCGACATATTTTGTTATCTTCATATCCTTCTGGTAAATACATGAAGATTTCTTCATCCAAATATCCATAGAGAAATGCAGTTTTGACATCAAAAGTTTTGAACTTTAGATTTTTCTTAACACTTAAGGATAACAACATTCTTAAAGAAATTGTACTTACTACTGGGTTAAAGGTTTCATCAAAATCTAGTCCTTTTTGTTCATTTCCTCTAGCAACAAGTCTTGCTTTATAATGTCCACCATCCTTTATCTTGAATATCCATCTAGAACTGAGTATCTTCTTTCCTTTAACTTCTTCAGCATTTACAAAATCCCAAGTTTCATTTTTCTTCAATGAATATTTTTCTTCCTGTATTGCTTTTACCCAGTTTTCTTTGTCTACTCCGGTTACAGCTTCATTGTATGTTAACAATCCTATTTCTCCAGAAACAGAATTCAACACTTCATAATCTTTTAGTCTTTCAGGTCTATTGATATTTTCTCTATTCCTTAACATATATCTTGAATTGGTCGAGTTCTGTGGTTTATCATGGGTATCCAATTCCAATTTAGTGTCTTGACTTTCCTCTATTTCAGAATCCATATCTTCTCTGTATCTTGGCTGAATGACACTGGTCATTTCATTTGTTAGTTTTCCTGTAAACACCACATCTCTTGCAATTATAATCCTTCTTTTCTGCATGTCCCACAATCTGTATCCATTTCCACTGTATCCGATAAGTGAATATTTTTCACTTTTACTATCCAATTTTTTTAGGTTTCCCAATTTTTTGACATACACTTCACTCCCGAATAATTTTACATTAGAAAGATTAGGCTTTCTTCCAAACCACATCTGTGCTGGTGTTGTTTGTACTGTATTTGAAGGGCTTCTGTTGATTAAATAGGCAGCGACTCTTGTGGCCTCTCCCCACATTTCCTTATTTAATTTGGAATCCAGCAAAAGTGCTCTGGTTTTTTCAATCAGAGTTCGATTCAACCTTTCTGCTTTTCCATTCAATTGTGGAGTATATGGAATTGTAAAATCAAGTATTATTCCTTTCATTTTGCACCATTCTTTAACTTGCGTATTGGCATATTCACCGCCATTATCACACCTTAATTTTGACACTTTCGCATTTAAAAATCTTTCCACTTCATTTACATATTCTTTAATATATTCTTTTGCTTCATATTTATTGCTGAGCAAATACACATAACAGAAATGTGTATAATCATCCAAAAATGTCATTATATATTTCTTATTATCATGTGTTAAGGGTTCTATTGGGCCGCACAAATCAGTATGAACAATTTCCAAAGGTCGGGTAGCTCTAGATCTTTCATTTCCAAATGACTTCCTAGTTTGCTTTGCCATGATGCAAATTTCGCACACATCATTTTCCTGTTTTTCCAATTTGTTAAGCTCCATACCATCAACCAAACTTTCAAGTTTTCTTAGATTCTGCATCCCAATGTGTCCCAATTTTCTGTGCCATTCTTGGGTTTTGTTTTCACTTGGTAAGGTAAGGTTCGAGTCATTTTTCTTTGAAAAATGTTGTTCAATATTTACAGCCCAAAGTCCATTTTCAAGTTGATCTCCTTCTAGAACTTTTTTTCCATCTTTCAAAATTGTCACTTTATCACCTTTAAAATTTACTTCTCCTCCGTTGTTAACAATTGAGGTCACTGACAAAAGGTTTTCTGATAATTCAGGCACAAATATTACTTCATTTAGGTTACATTGTCTCCCCTTAAATTGTCCTGAAGTTTTTGCTCTCATAACTTCTTCTTTTTTTGCAACATTGATGTTCACATCACACTTTTTTTGATGATCAAGCAACTTTTCTTCATTAATCATGTGACAGGTGGATCCGCTATCAACAATGAAAGTGACTGATGATCTTTTATCATATTCTTCTCTTTGTTCAGCAATGAAAGCAATGGGAGGTTGCTTTTCTTTGTTCCTGAAATAGCAGTCTTTTTCTTTATGATTAAACTTTTTACATATTCTGCATTGTTCTTTGTTTACTTTAGCAGCAGGTTTACTGTTGTTCTTAAAGAAACAGTCCTTTTCTTCATGGTTAGTTTTTTTTTACAAAATTTGCAGAATTTTCTTTGGGTGCAATTTTTAGATATATGTCCTGGTTTATTACAAGTAAAACATACCTTTTGTTTTGTTGCATTCATAGCCACTCGGTCTTCTGGTTGGCTCTGTCTATTTCTTCTTATTTCTTCAGTGGTCAATCTTGATATTAGATTTTCAATAGTTTTTTCATCTTTTCCAGTTGACTCCCAAGCAGTACAAAAATAATTATATTCTTCTGGCAAAATTGTTAAAATCTTTGAAATAACAATATTGTCATCAAAGTTCTGTTTTAGATTATTGAGTTTAAAAGCCAAATTTCTTAAATTACTTATGTTGGCTACAAGGTCTACATTTTTATCAAATTTATAAGTGTGAAATTCTTGTAGCAGCTTACATTTTAATTGTTCATCATCTCTTTCAAATATTCTGCATATGGTGTCATACATTGATTTGGCATTTTCACAATGTATTATGTGTGTTAATATCGTTTTATCGATGCTCGAAATAATATATTTTTGGGCTTTAGCATCTTTTATTATCCATGCGTTTTTTTCTTTTTCATCCTTTTGATCTTTAAAACACAATTTGCCATTTATTGTTTCAATTAAATTATTAGCTTTAAAAATAATGTTAATTTGAAATTTCCGAATATCAAAATTTTCAGAGTCTTTTAATTTATCTATAATCGAAATATCTTCCATAACAGCAGCCATTTTTATTTTTACGATTTTAGATTTTAAGTTATAACCACGCTTTATGCTGCCACTGTTAGAAAGGTTTTAGGGTTTTATATTATTTTAGAAATTAATACATACGATTTTAGTAATTGAAAATAGTTTATTTATGCAAAACTATATCTTTCCATTTATTTACAAGTAATAATATATAAGAATAGTGAGGAGTGATAACTATGGAAATATTATAATGATGATATACCACAGAATATTTAAAATAATTATTCAGTGACAATATTATATAAAATATTAAAGTCTAAAATTGAATTCATATATTCAACAATAGATAATATCTATAAAAATGAAATCCAAAATCGATGTTTGTTATCGCGTTGCGCAAAATCTACAAAATAAATCATTATGAAATTCCGCATGTAGGTAGCTGAAGATTTCGTTTAACATATAGGCTATTCAAAAACTAAAAAGGTTAATGTGCTTTTTTAAAAATATTAACCAAAATGCGTTAGTTCCAGCCTTGTACCGCTTGGGCGCAGCACTGGTCGCGACGATAAATGAATTTTATTGGTTAATAATTTACACGTGGTTTGTTTACACGATGAATGTTTTTTAAAGGTAAGATTATCCAATCACCATGAAACTTTAGGAGGTTATATATATATATATATTTACTATACTACTGGGAAGGTTTTAGGTTTGAATTTGATTTGAAATAAATATTATTTGCAATTTTATTTGCAAATTTTCTACTTTCACTCGCAAGCAGCGCCTCTCGCGGCATCTGGTGAAATTATATTTATAAATTGTAACAATGCTTAAAATGGGTTCCAAGTATAATAAATTCAATTTGAGAATTTAGTAATATAATATTCCAATGACGTAAAAAAACTTGGCATTTTAATATTGATATATATTTGAAGAAAATATTGTAACGTTTTTGTGTTTAATGTTAAAATGTAATGTTAAAATTTATTTTTATTTTGTTAATTTAATTTGTTGTTGTTATATATAATAATGAAGATGCAAATTACATTGTTGTTTATGTTTATTATCGTTTGTTTATATAAAATATTTACATTGTATGTGATGATGATAACAAAAATGAATTTTTAAATTAATATACATAATTCATTGAGGAAAAAAAGAAATAATTAATTATAAAATCCACAAACGTGACAATATATTTAATTTAAAAATTAATAAATGCTTTCAAAAAATTATGTGTTTCAAAAATATATTTAAACGCATATAACAATATTTATATTTACATACGTTTATAAATCAATATATAGGTGGATTTGATGTTTTTAGAATCGTTTTAACAAATGTTCGTTAGGCAAACTTTTACTCGGATAAAACCTGGGTACATTCGCTAAATACAGTTATTTACAAATCTTCGTTTGTGGCAAGATACTATTCCTTCAATTCCTACTCATTCCTCGAATTACCGAGTGGACCAATTAATACTGATTTTTTCAACTTATCGAGTATTTTTTAAGGAACGGGAAAATCTTCAAATTATTGAGAGTATAGACAAGTATAGACTCAGTAGGGGATTGGATGTTTGCTAGAATCGTTTTAACAAATGTTTGTTAGGCAATATTTTACTCGGGTAAAAATCAGGCGAAGCCGGGAATATATATTGCTGCATTTATTGTTATATATGTAAATATTTCTTCCTATATCTCGCTTCTTTTATTTTATTGTTATGCAAAGCAGGCTGTTTTGCATACTTGTTGTTTAGCTATTTATTCGATCGCCTCGGCTGAGTGCATCGAGACTCTCTTGCTAAAAATAAAACTTATTTTTGGCATCGACTTCTCTTCTTTAAATCAGTCTCTACGCGACATTTTTGGTGGAGATTCCGGGTAAATCCAAGACGGCACTTAGAAGGAGCTTACGATTGCAAGGCCTACAACCCCAACACAGATTTGAGGATCTGCCAAGCAGCACAAGGATGGTGAAAACTGAAGCTTCTGGAACTTCTGAAGTTTTGGGAACAAATGCTGGACCACAATCTTACGCCTGTCATATCCCAAGGAATCCTCCGACTTTCTCTGGCGAGAGTGCTCAAGATCCCCAGAAATGGATCAAAATGTTTGAAAGGGTCGCAAAATACAACAGATGGGATGAGACTCAAAGCCTTGCCAATGTTGTATTCTACCTCGAGGGAACAGCCGCCCAGTGGTTCGATAACAACGAGGACATTATTGATTCTTGGACTCAATTCAAAACGAATCTTTGTGAAGTGTTTGGAAAAAAAGAAGAACTTACTCGACGAGCCGAAATGACGCTAAAGACCAGAGCTCAAAAGCCTGGAGAGACAACCGAGTCATACATTCAGGAAATCCTATCACTGTGCTCACGAGTTAACCCCGAAATGGAGGAGGAAGAAAAAGTTGGACATTTGATGAAGGGAATTGCCGAAGATTTCTACCAAGCTCTAATTGTCAAAGATCCCACAACTGTTGACGAGCTGGTGAAATTTTGCCGACAGCTAGAGAACATGGGACAACGCCGCATTAAAAGAACACGTTATGAAAGATTACCAAACGTGACTCCGATCTCGTCGGATTTTGAAGAAGATTTGGCCCTAAAGATTCGACGGATTGTCCAGGAGGAGTTGCAAAAGATTATGCCTAAAATGACCGAGGTGGAACCCTTTGGGACAAGTGACGTGAATTCATTGGAGGCCATAGTTAAAGAGGAGGTGCAACAAGTACTCGCCCCAATTACAAGGCGAAATATTCAATCTCAAAGA
Source organism: Cordylochernes scorpioides (assembly GCA_030710605.1). NCBI lineage: Eukaryota > Metazoa > Arthropoda > Arachnida > Pseudoscorpiones > Chernetidae > Cordylochernes > Cordylochernes scorpioides. Next base: position 75,180,343 of record CP092866.1, on the reverse strand, counting down.
AGGAGAACGTTTGTACCAAGATTTCGACGAGAAGATGACTACACTCCATATGCCCCCAGAACATCTGACCAATGGCGAACGGTTGATAACCAACCTATCTGTTTCCATTGCGGGAAGCCAGGACATGTCTTACGTTACTGTCGAGAAAGAAGACGTACTTTTGAGGAAGCCATATCAAGAAGAACACTTCCATCAGCCGACAATGCAACCCCACAAAGACCCTACGATTTAAATGACGATTTTCCAACTCTCCCTAGACCCGGAGGTTTTGGCCGCAGTGCATCACCATATCCAGGCAGAGGAAGGATGCCAAGACGAAGAAGCCAATCGCCAGGGGCAGGTCGTTTGTCAAGCCTCTCACCCCGACGCCAAAATGAGGAAAACTAGGATGCGCGACCTATATGGGGGGTGAGGCCGCAGGTTTTGAAAATCCTCCATCATCGACGTCTGCTAAATTAAAACGGAATTGTATAAAAGGGAACATTAATGGACTGGAAACTACAATATTGATAGACTCGGGCGCAGATTATTCCGTGGTTTCAGAAAAGTTTAGAAGACTTCTGAGAACTCCATTTTTTGTTGAATCTGGACCAGTCGTTAAAGTCGCCAATGGAAAGCTTGTTAAAACTTTGGGAAAATGTTCACTAAAGGTCCATATCAATGATCTCGCCACATCCTTTGAATTCATCGTGATTCCTGATTGCAGCCACGACATAATTTTGGGGTGGGATTTCTTCAAAGCAACGAGAGCGGTTATTGATTGTGGTCATCAAGAATTGTATTTGGAAGAAACACTACCAATAAATGATGACCAAATTGACCTTGATGTATACTCTGCTGATAATTATGTAATTCCACCTAAGTCAAGTTGTAAGATATCAGTAGTGGGTACACCACTTCAAGAAAATAGAGATGTTTTAATCTGCCCAAATTGGGAACTATCAATAAGGAAGGAATTTATTATACCTTCCCTTATAACAACATTTCAGCAAGGGAAAGCAGATTTGTGGATAGCAAACGGAAACTCGAAACCACTGATGATCCCTTCGCGTATGGCCCTTGGCACCATGAGCGATGTTGATGTTGGCTCCATATGCTCCTTGAAATGCGATGATATAATTCAAGAAGAAGATATGTGGACTACCAAATTTGACCAGAAGATAGAAGCAATGATCGACTCGAATCTTACTGAGGATCAGCAAAATAAGATGATGAATGTTCTTGAGAAATTTTCGAATGTCTTTGATTTTTCTGGGAAGTCCCAACCTGCCCGAAGTAAAATAAAGCATAAGATTGACACGGGTGATCACGCTCCAACAAAACAGAGGCCTTACCGAGTGTCTGGAATGGAGAGGAAAATCATACAGCAGGAAGTTGACAGAATGATGAAACAAGATATAATTCAATTTTCTGAAAGTCCTTGGTCTTCGCCTGTAGTACTTGTGAAGAAAAAGAATGGGTCTTGGAGGTTTTGCGTTGACTATCGACGACTTAATAAGATCACCAAGAAAGATGTTTATCCATTACCACGGGTTGATGATGCTTTGGATAATTTATCAGGGGCCAGGTATTACTCAAGTATGGATCTAAGAACCGGCTATTGGCAAATTGAAGTGGATGAGCATGATAGAGAGAAGACGGCATTCATTACACCTGATGGTCTCTACGAATTTAGGGTAATGCCATTTGGCCTCTGTAACGCCCCAGCTACTTTTGAGAGGATGATGGATACCGTTTTGAAAGGACTAAAATGGAACATCTGTCTTTGCTATTTAGATGATATAGTGGTTTATGGTCCTTCGTTTGAAGAACATATAAAAAGGTTAGAAGTTGTTCTAGAATGCCTTCAACAAGCTGGATTGAATGTGAACAATGAAAAATGTCTTTTTGGCTCAAGACAATTGAAGATATTAGGACACGTTGTCAATGAAAATGGAATACATCCAGACCCCGAAAAGGTTGAAGCCATTTTGAAGTTTCCATCTCCTAAAAGTATACCTGATGTCAGAAGTTTCTTAGGACTGTGCTCTTATTATAGAAGATTTGTTGAAAACTTTTCCTGCAAAGCTAAACCCCTGAATGACCTTTTAAAAAACGATGCCAAATTCTGTTGGAATAAAGAACAAGAAAATGCCTTCGAGATTCTTAAAGAAGCTTTAACCTCTGAACCTGTTCTTGGGCACTTTATTGAAGACGCCGAGACCCATATACACACCGACGCCAGTGGATACGGCATTGGAGCAGTGTTGATCCAAATACAAGGAGGTGCTGAAAGACCAATAGCTTATGCATCCAGGACCCTTACAAAGGCTGAAAAGAATTACTCTACCACTGAGAAAGAACTGCTTGCAGTTGTTTGGGCCACATCCAAATTTAGACCCTACCTTTTTGGCCGAAATTTCACAGTTGTTACAGATCATCATTCATTGTGCTGGCTTGCAGGACTTAAAGATCCTTCCGGACGACTCGCTAGATGGGCGCTCAGACTGCAAGAGTTCGATATCACCGTAGTCTATAAGAGTGGGCGCAAACATAAAGACGCCGACTGTTTATCAAGGAACCCTGTACCAGAAGAGCAAGAAGACTTCCCCAATATAATATCGATCATTGATATTCGTGCAGAACAAAGTCGAGACCCCAATTTAGCAAAGATCATAGACAAAATAGAAGAAACTGGACCTTTTAAAGGCTTCGAAGTTATGGACGGAGTACTTTATAAAAGAAACTACGAGCCATATGGAAGGCAACGGCTTCTTGTACTTCCAAAGCAAATGCGGCTGGAAGTCCTCAAAAATCTTCACGATGCACCTACTGCTGGTCACTTGGGTTTTGCCAAAACTTATGATCGGGCACGTAAAAGATTCTTTTGGGGAGGAATGTATAAAACCATTCGTCAGTATATAGCTCATTGTAGAGAATGCCAGCGCAGGAAGAGTGTTCCACAACGACCGCCGGGACAACTTATGCCTATCCCACCGGCAAATTTTCCTTTTCAAAAGATAGGAATGGATTTATTAGGGAGATTTCCTGTTACGAATCAGGGCAACAAATGGATTATTGTATGCACCGAATATATGACGCGATTTGCAACTACAAAGGCGATTCCAGACGCAGGAGCCATAGAAATTGCTAAGTTTATTGTTGAAGAAATTATTCTCCGACACGGAGCTCCTCAGCAGATCATCACCGACCGTGGTACGAACTTTATGTCCCAAATAATTAAGGAAATAAATAATTTAAGTGGAATAAATCACCTCAAGACTACAGCCTATCATCCGCAGACTAATGGTTTAACTGAAAGATTAAACAAAACATTGACCGACATGTTGTCCATGTACGTTGACGTGGAACAGAAAAACTGGGACGAAGTTCTGCCATTTGTAACATTTGCTTATAACACCGCTAAGCAAGAAACTACAGGCTTCAGCCCCTTCTTCCTAGTGCATGGCCGCGAGGCCGAGACAACTTTAGATTCACTCCTTCCATATCACGACAATGATGATGTTGGTGATTATGTTCAACATCTCATTACCACAGCTGAAGAAGCCCGACACCTTGCACAACTACATCTATATCGAGGTCAAGAGAAAGACAGAAAATACTATGACAGGAAACATCGACCTGTGGATTATAATGTGGGAGACCTCGTATGGCTCTTCATTCCAGTGAGAAAGGTTGGACTCTCAGAAAAGTTAATTAAGAAATACTTCGGTCCTTACCGTATTACAAGAAAATTGTCCCCCGTCAATTACGAAATTGAGGCCATTTCTGACTCTCCAAAACGTCGTAAAACAAGAGACACAGTACATGTACTTAGAATGAAGCCATATTTGGATCCACTGCTTCAAGAAGAAATATCTGGCTCAACTCCAAACAAGGAACCTGTTCTGAAACAAAGATTCTCCGACCCAGAACCGATATCAGGCCCTGTGACAAGATCAAGAGCTAGACGGATGCAAATTGGTCAATAACCCTAAATTGAACAGCGGGACGCTGTTTCTTTTCAAAGGTGGGAAAAGTGCTGCATTTATTGTTATATATGTAAATATTTCTTCCTATATCTCGCTTCTTTTATTTTAGTGTTATGCAAAGCAGGCTGTTTTGCATACTTGTTGTTTAGCTATTTATTCGATCGCCTCGGCTGAGTGCATCGAGACTCTCTTGCTAAAAATAAAACTTATTTTTGGCATCGACTTCTCTTCTTTAAATCAGTCTCTATATATATATATATATGTTTGTCGGCTATGCACGCCCTCAATATGCAACTAATCTCGCTGAAATTTGAACAGGACAGAGATTTAAATCTGGAAGAGTTTTTTGTCGCACTTTAACCAAGTACTGAGCAACAATATATATTTAGTCAGAAATGATAATGACAATATTGCTGTATCATGCTTTATTGACATAAACAAAATTCTTTGGGGGAATATTCGCTAAAGCAGTCCACGGGCGGAGCCAGATAATAATTATTAGTAGGCAGGAACAAAATCTACAAGCGAAGCATTCACTCGAGCAGAAAACACACGAAGCCAGGTCATCTCTATATATAAAATATCGTTTCTCGGCCTTTTGGCTAAGATCATGTAGTATATCTCTAGATATTTTCATTTATATATATATTTTTAAAATTCTATTCAGTAGAGAGAGAGGATATGTTTTCTCGAAAAATATATTTTATATATTATATAAATATATAATGTAACGAATATTATTATCATTATTATCATTATATACTGTGTGTTCCGGAGTATTATTATCAAATATATTCGTTAGGCAAATTTTAACTAGGATAAAACCCGAGCGCAGCCGGGTACACATCCGCTAGTAGATAATATGTTTCCAATATCAATATTTCATAATAACACATTTCATAAGAATATTAGTTCAAAGTTTCTCAAACATGTTAATTAATGGATTATTCTCAATAAATATTTTATAGGAAAGGTTGAAAATATATATTTAAGTCAATAAACTTTATTAAACACATGGAAATTCCTAGAATATATTTATACATTGACAATTTTTTTCCTTGCCCAGCCAGATGCACCAGCATTTTTAAGTACATTTCTAGCAAAATAAAATAAAAAATTACCAAATAAAAAATGTTCGTAATTGATATATACTATTTGATCATTTTCATAAAAGAAAAACATAGTCCTGCAGAGATATTTTTATCATGATGATGAATTAATTCCCTTTCAAAACATGCAAAACCTTTTACACCTGGCTTCTCCTTAGTGTGAATATTTTTCAGCGTGAGGAGTGTATAGAATTTCCGTTGAAGTTGGTTATGTAAATAATGTAATGTAAATTAAGTGATCTCACTATAATTTATTTATAAAACCTTTCAATGATTACTTTATTCTTGAGAGGTTCAAGATTGAACTCTTAATTTCAACATTTAGATTAATTCAATTATATATTAAGAAAGGAATTATTTCTTCTCTCATAACAGCACATATACATGCTATTCCTTATTTGTAATTTTTACGGCCATATATTAATATCATTTTGAAAATGTTTACGGATTATATTGATTATTTATCATTTTTTAGAATTAAAAAAAAATGTTTGTGTTGAAATGACAATTCTCCCTGATTTATAAATATAGAAATATAAGAATCATTGTCATTGACCAGTGACCTGTTATTCTGTTGTATTTATTTGAATTTAAATATATGTCTTAGTTAGTGTTGTTGTTTTGCTAACCTAACTTTTACTTTTAAGTTGTGGTTACCGTTCAATAAAATTCTCCGGTGATCAGTTCCTTTTCCTATCCCCCTTCCTTTTTCAACAGGTTATGGGCCCAGGAATACGTTGAATAAATTGTAGCATCAAGTAAGGATTCAAAAATGTCAAATATTTATCAAATAGAGAAATTTAATTCTGAAAATTATGAAACATGGAAGATACAAATGAAAATGATTTAAATTCATTGCGAACTTTGGGAATATACAAATAACATTTAAGAAAATTGCGCCTGAAACCGAGGTAGAATCCGTTGAATGGGAGAGGGATGATCGGAAGGCGCTAGCTACGATAATTCTATGTTTGATCTCATCAGAATTAATACATGTGAAAAAGTGCAAAACTTCTGCAGAAGCGTGGAAGATTTTAAAATAAGGGCATCAGCCGAAAGGTCTTGCAACGAAGGTTTTCCTGACAAAACGTTGATTCATTTAAGAATGAATCCTAAAGAAGGGCTGCGGGATTACCTAAATAAGTTCAACAGTTTGGCTCACAAGTTGAGTGAAATGGAGGCTCAAGTCCTAGAAGACTTTCTTTCGATCCTTTTACCATGTAGCGTTCCCGAAAGGTATGAAGGGCTTATAACTGCAGAAGAAACTTGGGACAAATTGCCAAGCTTTGAAACTTTAAAAGTGAAATTACTGGAGAGATAAATTAAGAAAACTGAATTTAACGGCACACCCAATTCTGTGCAAGAAGCATTCTTTGGAAATTCAGAAAGAAAGAATTTACCCAGCACATCGAAGCCAAAGGCTAAGGGATTCCTATTTAACTGCCACTTCTGCGGGAAAAAAAGAACATAAAGCTGCCGATTGCAGAAAAAGAAAGTGCAGGACTCCTAAAGGTGAGATGGTTGCATCCTTGGGAATCGAATATTTGAACAACTTGATCTGAATTAATGGTGCTTGGATAGTGGTGCAACTGTCCACATGTGTAGCTCAAGAGAGCCATATTCTCATCTTGAAGACATTGAACCAGTGAATATTACTTTTTTTTATTACAGTTAAGATGTTATGATTCCAGATTAATAAATACATTCTGTGTAGCCTGTCAGGCAGAAGAAAAGTAACGTTTTTAAAAACACATCCACATCCAACTGTGGGTCAAACACAAGCACCTTCAATAATATAGAAAATCACTAAAATCAAATTAACCTAATACAGACAACATTTATAATTTTGCATTGATCAAAGATTGGTCAATATTTTGGCCAGCGCGGTCAGCCAGAAATAACTTTTTGATTAAAAAATTGTCAACTTTGGCTAGCTATCAGTTAGTAGTATTTTTGTTCTAAAAATCAGTTCAGCTGGTATCTGGTAAATCTGTAGTTTTGGCTAAAAATTCAGGTTGTATCTCCTCACCTGAACAGGAACTTGTCTACCACGGCGAGAAGATAGGGTTCAGAACTGTTGTCAGGAGTGTTTTTCTTTCATTCTGGCTAGCGAACAATGTAGCAGCAACTTCTCGATTCAGAAACATGTTCCCCTCAGTTGGAAGTCAGGAGGGTCACGAATTACATCCACGTAAAGCCTTCATTCTGCACTCTCAGCGTCCGGGAATTCTACTGCTATTACTAGGTGTTGCTGAAACATCATCAAAGTTCTAGGAATAAAATGTGTGTATTATTTTTTTTGTGTACAATAATTATCTGCACTACTCAAACCCCACACCGATTTTTAAAATTTAGAAGTTTATATATAATCCACAATATAATAATTTATTTTTTTGTTGTTGTAGTTTCTTAATAGAAATTTGAAAAATAAAAAATAAAAGATGAAGATTTGGTAATGCTATTTTTAAATAGATTTTAAAAAACATATATTCACTATTACATATATAAATATATGTGTTAAAATGATCAAATATATATCCCAAACCATAGTTCTTACCTAAAGAAGTCAATAGCACACCCTCGATACCTTTCTCTACTCATTGTGAGTAAATAGGCCGAAATATAATTCAAATAGAACCTTATAAGTGGTTTATCAGAATAATCTACAAATTATATTAACACCTTTCAACTTGGCACATCTGCAAATTTAATATTCTCATAACAAAATGATGTGTATTAAGGAGCCCAATAAATCTAATTCAGAAATAGTTGTTCTGTATCAAATAATTTTGAAAGATCTATCTTTTTATAAATTTTCATAGACATATTTATTGAATAATAGTTTATAAAATAGGATTAATTATTTTTACTCTAATATTTATCATTTCAAAAAACAATAATATTCAATAAAACGCAATTATTTTCATTATTACACATTACTTGATTATTCTAAATCGACACAATGGGTACTGTTTTGTAGCAGACTTCAATACTCTTAAGAATTTTAAATAATCGAATCTTTAAAATTATTTATGTTCTAATGATTTGAATGAAAGTAATATTCTTTTCCATCTATTTGTAGTGTTCAAATTTGCAAGAAGGTTTTACTACTCACTATTTCTTACTTTTGATAATCATATAATTTATTTTCAAGTAGATGTAAAAATAATTTTAAGATCAAACTGAATGGTGGTTGTCATATATTAATATTTTTCTCTTATTAAATATTTTACTTGTTCAATTAATACTATGTTATATATATAACAGCCCACTAAATTGAAAAATGGGAGTTTACCTTTCTTAGGAGCTCCAATGAGAATTAATCCAGATGCTCTTGTTTGCTAAGCCTGAAGCGATAGGAAGTCATGCCTTCTTGAAATCACCATATAAACTATATGGTCGAGTGACAGAATATTCGCGAGTTCAAGAAATTGGAAGCTCCAGGTACCAGGACTGGTGGTGGCGCTTTCTCGAGAACAAAAATGGGTTCACAAAGGCCAGCAGTACTTTCGATATTTGATAAACTTTTCCATTCTGGTTATCAGGAGAGTTGACTGGATATTCGTAAGTGGGAATGCCCATTAATTCCCGAAAGCAGGACGGTTGTTTGATTCTCGCTAGAATAGGAATATATTCACCCAGCTACCTGGCTATAACAGTTATTTTACAATTTTCGTAGCGAAATACTCTGAGCTGGTTCAAAAGATTTCCATTAATATCGTCAAAATAGAAGGTCATTCAACTTGCTCAGCAGGGCAGATCGCAGTTATTCTTCGAGTAGATAAACTAGTTTAGTTCTGCAAAATGTAGTGTTCAGTACCAAATTTTCTGTATAGAAGAAAGGTTGACTGTAATTTCGCGAGAACAGGTTAAGATTCACCATATGGGCGGTTCAACTGAGAATAGGACTTTCGTTAGCGTACAATGACTTGTTCAACGTAACTTTCAGTTCAGGGAGAAGAAACTTCGTGAAGACAGCGAATTTTCATCTCTATTATCAATTCAGGGAGCAGGACTCTGTTGAGGATAGTACTTATCAAACCAAGAAGTATTTCGTAGTGAAAAATTCGAAAGGGCACCGATCTGTTCAACCAGGTAAGCATTTCTGATAGAAGAACTTTATTGGAGTCAGAGACTAGTTAACATAGGATAGCAGGTAAGGAAACTGGACTTTCATGTAACAGCTATCTGTTCACCATATAGAGTAGTTTCAAGGAGCAAAGCCTTTTGGAGGCAGCGACATGCTCATTCCAGATAGCAGCTCAGTTATCAATACTTTAAGAAGGTAGTTGAACATTACTTCTCATCTATAAGTACAGTAAATGAGGGCTTGCGCGGAAAAAGGGACACAACCAAGTAGCAGTTCACAAAGCAGCAATTTCGCAAGGAAAAAGGCATGTTCACCCAGCAAGATATTTAATGGATGACACCTTAGAGAGGACAGGGGATAATTCACCACAGTTAACAACTCACTGAGCAGGCTATAACGAGGTAAGCGATATATTTAGCCAATATTAAAGTTCAGAGAGAAGACTTTAGCGAAGAGACATAGGAATTCTTGATCCCAGCTGGTTATCCAGGAAGCGCGAATTTAGCAAGGGCAGCGACCTATTAGTTCTCGAGGCAGTCACTGAGGCAGGACCTTCACAATGACAGGAACGTATTAAGAACACATAGCAGTTGAGGTGTGTGAATTGAACGGTATCATTTCCAATTCAGATAGCAAGAGGAGATTAGGACTTTCTCAAAAACCGACCTGATATTCCGATCTAAAAATATTGACGGAGTAAGTGTCCGAGAGAATAGGAAACTTTTCTTTCCACCAGGTAATTTGGGACTCGGACGTTTCGCGCGGATAGGAAACTGCTCACCCCAGCTAGCACTTAAATGGAGCAGGACTTTTTCTAGAACAGGAAACCTTTAATTCCAGCTAGTGATTCAAGAAGCAGGACTCCAACGAAGATTGGAACTGCTTGCCATTAAAGGATCTTTCCACAGGACCTTCGTTGAGACAGAAATCTCTTCATCCTCGATCAAAATTCATGGAGCTGGCGATCATTGAGACAGAGAACTGTGCACCCTGGTTGGCATTTATAGGAGCAGTAATTTCGCTTGGATAGCAAACTATTTATACCAGTTACGAATTCAGGAAGTTCGACCCTCGCAAGTACAGGAAATTCTTCACTTCAGCTATAGCAGGAACTTTTCTAGAACAGGTGAATTTTCGCCCCATGTAGTAGATCAGAGAGCAGGACTTCCGATAGTACAGCAACCTGTCCATCTCAGCTAAAGATTAAGGTAGATGGTATGTCGCTGGTAGAGAAAACTTGTCACTGCAGATAGCAAACAGAGAGCAGGACCTTTGCATGTATGTAACAGATGTTCACACCCTATATAACAGATAACGGAGAAGGGCTTTTTCGAGGAGGACGACCTACTCACTCAACATACTCATTAAGGGATCAAAACCTTCGCTTCAACAGTGAAATTTACTCAACTCGCAATGAAGGAAGCTGGATTTTGCATTAAAGGATCATATTGAACCAGGGTTCAAATTCATATAATTCATAAGAGGCATTTGGTGAAAATAGACCCGTTCATTCCAAATGAAAATCCAGAGAAGCGATCCTTTCAATGATAGGTACTCATTCATCCCAGAGAACACTTTCTTAACGAGAAGAATGTTTGTACTCTAAATTGGCAGTTCAGGCGGAAGACTCGCAAATTCGATGAAGTATTTAATTATATATGTAATTCGAGCAGCAGAACCTACGTGTTCAGCCTTTGCAGTGACAGCATCATGTTCTAATAAGCTAGAAATGCAAAGATTAGACCGTTCGCAAGGACAGAGTCATGATCGTCCTAGTTAAATTCAAGTAACAAGATTTTCGCAAGGACTTCTTCCTGTTTATCACACAGTCATTTAAGGGTGCAGGAGATTGGCGAAAATAACGACTTATTCATTCCAACTTGCCAGTTGTAAAAGATGCAAGACCGAGGAGAGGATCTGTTCACTCCTGATTGCAATTAAGGGAGCAGGACTCCTGCAAGGACCGGTGACTGTTCACCTCACTATCCATATAGAGACCATAGACCAAAGACCAATATTCACATAGCTAGAAGATTTGAAAGCGGGACTTTTCTTTGAATAGGTAACTGTTTATCCCAGCTAGAAAATCAGGAAACAGGCCTTTCGCCAGGACAGGAAACTGTTCACCCATATACCTGATCAGAAGGCAGGACTTTCTCTAGGATAAGGCATTATTCACTCCAGCCAACAGATCCGGGACGGGACCTTTGTCAGGGCAGGATACTATTCACCTCAGCTCGCAGTTAAGAGAGAAGGACTTACGCTGGTACAACCAGCTGCTAGACCAGAGAGGAGCTCTCCTTTCAAGGCAGGGGAGGACTGTTTACCCGAGCTAGCTGATCAAAGAGCAGGACTCTCGTTTGGACAGGGCGCTGTTTACTTCAGCTAACAGATATGGGGGTAGAAACTTTTTTCAGGAAAAGAGACTTCTCACCTATGCGGGTAGACCAGGGTAAGACCATTGCTAGGTGAGGCAACTGTACAACTGAGCTAGCAGCTGAGGAGGTGAATCTTTGTTAGGACAGAAGACTCTTTACCAAGCTAGAAGATCAGGGAGTAGAACTCTCGCTAAGATATGGGACTGATCGCTAAGATATAGAGCCAGCTAACAGCTCATGGTGCAGTCTATGACGAGGTAAGCTATTTTTCAACTGTTAGGAACTAATTCTTTCCTAGTCTACCAATCGAGCAGAGTAAACACTAACACCTCTAAGAAAATCAACACTTTTAATTTCCTTTCATGACTAACCAATTTACATCATTAAAAACCAATTTATATACATGTAAAATCGTCCAGTCATCTGGTCAAAATATAAATAAACTAATCTAGGAAAAAACAACTTATAAAATCCTAACAATTCCCCCCATTTTAAAGTTGTCCTCATACCCTCATCGGAGGCCTAGAGTGGTCAAGATCCTGGTTAGGTCTTCGTTTAACACCATTTGGCAAGTCAACATCCCATACTCTGTGTTCCCGAAGTGATGCCATTTCACATTCTATAGACCTCAGCCGATTTTGTGCTTTGGGCATATTAAGCGCCTCCTCGTATGATGACGGCATTTCATCTTGATGGCTCTTATGTTCAACTATCCCACGGTGGAAGGCTGATCTACAATACTCCTTCTGCCTAGCCGCAATTCTTGAAGATCTTCCCGGGATTATAGTTTCATTCTGGCCTTCGTCTTCTCTCCTCAGTGCTTCGTCTTCATAGGCCTGCTCTCCATCCACTCTTCGTTCTAAGTTATTCAGATCTTTCTCTACCGATATTGTTTCCCCATCAGTCCCTGAATATCCTCTTGGGATCGCAGCTTCATTTTGGTATTCCCCTTCATCTTCCTTCTTTAGTTCTTCCACTGTATAGATTCTTCCTCTTTTATTAGATTTCAAAATTAACCCGCCATCGCTTCCAAAAACAGAGGCCTTGCCATTCTGGAATAATACCTTGTTTCCTTTTTCCTCAATCCTTCCAACAGACAAAATATTTCCGTCTAACTCAGGAACGTATAAAACGTTTTCCAAGAACAAGGTTTCACCTCCATATTCGTGACCGAGTTTGATTGTTACATCACCCATCTCTGATACTTTTATTTTCTCATTGTTAGCCATTTCTACTGAAGTTGAAATACTTTTTGTGTTCGTCAATTTCAGTCTGTTCGACGTCACATGTTCAGTAGCTCCACTGTCCAGAAACCAGATATTCTGCGAATTATTGTCTTCAAAGCCGTTCGCAAATAGGACCTTATGAGTCAGGTCTAGCGTACCTTGTTTCAGCATACCTTCGCTAATTTTCCTTGAGGAGTTGGCAAATCTGCAATTCCTTGCTATGTGTCCTAACCTGCCACAACTGAAACACCTTATATGCCTCGGGTAGTTATAATTTTCCCTTTTCCCTTCCGTCCACGTATTATGATAATTCCTTGGTTGATCATATTCAAATATTTTTCGCTCTTGACATGGTGATTTGCATGTATCCTCTTTTCTTCTTACCGCAAAAGCGCAATTAGGATCTTCTTGAGGAATTTGACGCTGTTTCTGTCTTTTTTCTTCTAAAAGTAACTTGGATTTTACCACACTAGTAGATAGCTTCTCTTCTTGCTGTTCTAAACTGAGAATCAGCGGCTCGTAACTCTTTGGTAATCCCAATAGCATAATCAAAGCTAATTCGCCATCCCCAAATCCATGGTGGCACTTTGCTAATTTTCTATGACATTCCATTATTCTCGCGAAATATTCCTTCATGTCTTCGTCATTTCTTTTGACAATATTGAAAAATTCTCTCAGTAACTGTAATATGTGCAGCAAGCCATATTTTGTGTGGATATCCTCCAGTATCTGCCAAGCATCAATCGCTCGCTTGCAATCACCGATATCATCTAGGAATGAATCCTCAACTGCTAGTAATATGACAGATAATGCCAAACTATCTTTCCGCTTCTGTTTTTCTGAAGTTTCCCTAGGAAAGCCAGGCTCAATCGCATCCCATATGTCCTTCTGGATCAAAATAGATTTAGTTCTTATGGCCCAGGTATAATAATTATTCCCATCTAGTTTAGATATTCTGAACTCGTCAGCCATCGATATTTCCAGTTATGCAAATCTGACAAAAAAGATAACTTAAATATTTTCTTCTTCTTCTTCTTTAAACTTTCTACTTCTTCTTATTCAAACTTCACCTTCACTTCTTCAAACACTACTTCTTCAAACTTTACCTTCTTAGCTTTAACTTCAGCTTTTTCTTCTTTACCTTCTTAGCTTTAACTTCAGCTTTTTCTTCTTTACCTTCTTAGGCTAAACTAATTACTTTCTTCGGCGCAGTGGAAGCGTGCTGGGCCCATAACCTGTTAGGAACTAATTCTTTCCTAGTCTACCAATCGAGCAGAGTAAACACTAACACCTCTAAGAAAATCAACACTTTTAATTTCCTTTCATGACTAACCAATTTACATCATTAAAAACCAATTTATATACATGTAAAATCGTCCAGTCATCTGGTCAAAATATAAATAAACTAATCTAGGAAAAAACAACTTATAAAATCCTAACAGTTCAAAGAGTATGTCTTCAGCGAAGTAATAGGAATTCTTCAACATAGATGTTATTTCAGCGGACGCAATTCACGCAATGGCAGCGACTAGTAAAAACGAGGCAGTCACTGAGGCAGGGCCTTTACAGTGCCAGGAACCTGTTTTGAACACCTAAGAGTTGAGATGCGCAACTTCGCAGAGGCGTTGACATGTTCGATCCGGGTTGCAATTTAGAAATTAGGACTATCGCAGAACATCAACCCGATGATTCGAGCTAGCAAATCACAGAGTGAGAGCTCCGCGTGGATTAGGACCTTTTCTCAACGGCCGATAATTCGTGGAGCTGGACTTTCGCGAGGATAGAGTACTGCTCATTCCAGTTAGAAATTCATTGAGCAAGACCTTCGCAATTCCAGCTATTAATTCAGTGAACAGGGCTTTCGTTTGGATTGGTAATTGTTCACTAGCAGTTCGATTAACAGTTTAGGTAGCAGGACCTTCGCTATGACAGCGAACACTTTACTCTAAATAGCAATTCAGGTAGCTTGACCTTTGTAAGGACAGGGAACTTTACACCCGAGTTCAAATTTCGGTGAGAAATACTAGCGTTAAGAGAGCGAACTGTTCCCTCCAGGTAGCACTTCTTTGAGCAGGATTTCGTTTGACAGGTGATTGTTCAAACCAGTAAGATATCGATGAGCAGAGGATTTCGATAGAACAGCAACCGCTTCACTCCTGCTAAATATAAGTGACCTGGACTTTCGCGTGTAGAGCGAAAATGTCACCTGAGATAGGAAACCACTAAGCAAGAACTTCGCAAGAACACATTCTCTAACAGCTTGAAGAAAAGTGTTTTTCTAGGAGGGCGCCCTAATCATATGGCTAGAAGTTAAGGGATCAAGAACTTTGCATGAAGAGTTAAATTCACAATTCAACTGGTAATTCAGGATTCAGGGTTTTTCTTGTAAAAGGGACATATTTAACCAGGTTACTAGTTTATATAGGAGGCATATTGATTGTAAATAGACTTGATTAGTTCAGATAGTCTTTCTAGAGACGGGACCCTCTCGAAGATAGCAGCACATTACCCCATAGATAGAGACTTTCTTGAGAAAAAATTGTTCCATCAATTGGCAGATCAGGAGGCGCGAGTTTGCAAATTCAACGACATATTCAATTTTAATCATAGTTCAAGCAGCAGGCCCTAGTATATAATAGAGAGTAACTGCCAAGCTCAAAATATTAGGGTGCAGCTTTCACAGTGACAGCGTCCTTTTCAAACTAGTTAGAAATTAAACGATTGGGGCTTCAGGAGAACAGAAACATGATAATTTGGCACGGACTTCTCGGGTTCAATCACATTAGCATGTAAGGGTGCAGGACCATGTCAAGGATTGAGTTAGATTCATTTCAAGTGCCAGTAAAAGGTGCAAGACTATTGCGAGGTCTGGAAACTGTCCATTACTGCTTGGAATTCAGAGTGCTAGACTTTCGCTAGGGCCGTTGACTGTTTACTCCAGCTAGCACATCATTGAGCAATATCTTCGCTAAAAAGGTAATGGTTCACCTCACCTCGCCGTAGAATAACATGTCTTAGTTAAGACAAGGCACTCTTCACCCAGCTATTAGATCTGTGAGCGGGACTTTTTAAGAATAGGGGAATTTTCACCCAGCTTGCAGCTCAGAGAGCGTAACTATTGCTAGAATAGGGAACTTTCACTCCAACTAACAGTTCAAGTAACAGGAACTTTGTCAGGAAAAGGGATTGTTCACTTCCACGGGCAAATCAGATTACGACCATTGCTAGGTCAGGAAACTGTACATCTCAGCTAGCAGCTGAGGGGCTCGACCTTTGTTAGGACAGGGGACTGTTCACCCAGCTAGTAGATCAGGAAGTAGAACTTTTGCTGAGATATGGGATTCCTCGCCAAGATATAGAGCCAGATATGAGCTCATTGAGCAGGTTACTACGAGCTGGGCGATCTATTCAACCAAGATAGAAGTTCACAAATATGACTTCTTCAACCCAGATGGTAATTCAGCGGATGCGACTTACGGAAGGGCAGCGATCTATTAATAATGAGGTAGTCACTAAGGCAGAACCTTTACAGCGACCAGAACCTGTTAAGAACACCTAATAGTTGAGGTGTGCGACTTTCGAAAACGGTAACATGTTTGATCCAGCTTGCAAATCAGGAATAAGGACTATCGCAAAGACAACGACCCGATTATCCGAGCTAGCAAATCACGGAGTAAGACTTTCACGTGGATAGGAAACTTTTCTCAACAGCTGGTAATATGTGGAACTGGACTTTGGAGAGGATAGGATCCTGCTCACCCCAGTTAGAAATTCATGAAGCAAGACATTCGCAATCCCAGCTATTAATTCAGTAAGAAGGACTTTCGTTCGTTTTAGCGATAGTTCAGCTCAACCAGCAGTTTAGTAGGCAGGACCTTCGTTGAGACAGCGAACATTTCACCCTTCATAGAAATTAAGGGAACTTGAAAATATAAGGGACAGGTAACTGTGCCCCCGAGTTCAAATTTCGGGGAGCAATACAATCGCTTGGAGAGTGTACTGTTACTTTCAGCTAGCACTCCAGAGGGCAGGGATTCAGTAAACAGGTGATTGTTCTACCCAGCAAGAGATAGGAGATTCCGATAGGACAGCAAGTAATGAATACTTTCGTGTAAACGGTGCAAATTATAATTCGTCTGACAATTCAGGATGAATAGTCTTTCGTGAAAAAGGGACATATTCAACCAGGTTGCTAGTTCATATAAGAAGCCTTTTTCTAGGAAATAGACATGGTTAGTTCAATTAGCCTTACTAGAGACGAGACTCCTTCGAAGTGTAGGAGCCTGGCCTTGACGACACCTGAATGGCGCTCTCCGATTGGCTCGCGAGGGATGACGCAACCTCTACGCCGGCAGAGAGACTCAGTTTTACCTTGTTCCATGACGCTCGCTTATGTTTGTTGCTAATTTTTGTATTGGAGCGGGCCGCTCCTTAATAAATATATATAATAATTAAATAACTAAATGGAATCCCCTCTTTCTTTATCCCAGTAAGGACGCCTACAGAAGCCAACAGAATTTCAGAAGTGGGATAACCCTAAAGAAAGAAGAATTGCTGGAGTGTTCAAGCAGCAAAAAGGACGCGCGTCGCCATGTTGGATTAACCGAAAGAGGAAGCTGCAGCACACGAATGGTATGTACGTAACCTTACTACCATTTATTTGAAAGCATTTTAAAGTAAAGTATTTTAAAGAAAGTATTTTAAAGTAAAGTAAAGTATTCCAAAGAAAGTATTTTAAAGTAAAGTAAAGTATTTTAAAGAAAGTATTTTAAAGTAAAGTATTCCAAAGAAAGTATTTTAAAGTAAAGTAAAGTATTTTAAAGAAAGTATTTTAAAGTAAAGTAAAGTATATTCCAAAGAAAGTATTTTAAAGTAAATTGAAGAAACAAATAGAAGTATTATCGCAAAGTATCGCGGTATAAGTGTTGTCCCAAAAGTACTAAAGAAAAGTTTATTCTGTTTAGAGAAATAATCAAAACAGTACGTATCCGGTTTAGTTAGTTTCATTTAATTATTTTTGTTTTGTTATACTCTATCTTGTTTTTGAAAAATATGACTTATTTAGCCAGAGCAAAGAAATGCGATTTGAGCAAGTTGGCGTATGAACTCGGCGAGGTAGTACCGCCAGAGAGCAGGATCGTCGACTTAAAACGCCTTATCCTGAATAGTCAATCTTACGAAGAAGAATTCGCAAAGCAACTGTTGGAGACTCTGATCGAGGAACGGGAACAAACAGAACGAGCAGAACGGGAGCGAATGGAACAAACAGAACGAGCAGAACGGGAGCGAATGGAACAAACAGAACGAACAGAGCAAGCAGAACGAGCAGAACGGGAACGAAAAGAACAAATGAAATTCGAGCTCGAGAAGCTGCGCATCCAGACTATGCATGGAAACAACGATCCGTCTCGCGGTACCAGTAATAACGCACATTGCGAGATACGTAAACTGATGCCCAAGTACGAATCGAAGGACAGTGATTTGAGTTTCTATCTAATTCTTTTCGAACGACAGGCAAAGCGACTAGGGTTGGATGAAGACCAATGGGCGTTCAGTCTTCTAGGATTACTACCTTACGAAATGACGCAATTAATCGCACGGGAGACAGAAGGGCAAAGCGGCGATTATAGATTCGTGAAAAGGTTGCTCCTAAAACGGTACAAGTTGAGCCCCGAACAGTTCAGACAAAAATTCGAGAAGCACGATAAATCTCAAGAGGGTTCCTGGAGAGACTTCGCTTTCGAATTGCGAGGGTTTTTCAACGAATGGATCGAAGGAATGAACGTGGAAGATTTCGACGCTCTAAAGGATTTGTCCGTCACTAACCAGCTAAAGAAAAAGGTTCCAAATGTGCTGCGTAATCATCTCATTGACGATTGGACCAAGATAAACAACCCAGATGTGTTGGCGGATAAACTGGACGAGTACGAAAATGTTCGCGCCGAGATGGGACCTCCGCATTGGAATTCGAAACACACCACACCACCGTCGTTTCAGCAGAGATCTGCGAGATTTCCTAACCGAAGCGAAGTTGAGACTGAACAAGGAACGAATGTTTCGAGTAGAGAGGCTGCAAGGAACGAAATCAGTGAAAAGTATCCTAACACCTCGAGGAGAATGGTCAACCGTGCAATCAGAAACGACAAGGGAGAACCGAAGTGCTTCAACTGCAATCAGTTTGGACACATTGTCAGAGACTGCCCAGTACCCAAGGCTACGTTGACATGCCGAGGATGCGGTCAAACGGGGCACAAGGAAAGAAATTGCACAAGACCCAAAGAAGGACTAAAAGTAGCCAACCTGGAAGTCGAAGGACTGAAGACTGTCCCGCCAGATGTATATTTGAAGGACGCCAAGATCGACAACAAGGAGACCGTGAAAGCAATGATAGACACCGGGAGCAGCAGTTGCCTATTAAGAGAATCGGTCGCAAGAAGGATCAACGTCGACATCGAACCAGACTCGACTAGTTTGTACGGCATCGGTAACCAGACCGCACCAGCTGCCAGGACCGTTGGGAAGACGACAGTTGACCTGGAGATTGATGGCGTAGTCGGAAAAGAAATCGCTGTATTCATTGTTAACGATGATGCCCAACCTTATGACCTACTAATTGGAAGAACATGGACAGATCTGCCCTACGTATCCTTCGCGAGAATCGGTAAGGAACTGTATATTGGCTATTCAACCGAATTTCCGTTTGCTAATCTGCAAGAAGAAATCAAGTCGCGTCGCGTTGAACTGAGAGCAACCGAGACTGTTCAGTTGGGGAGCGACTGCATTAACTTTGCAAGTGCAATCACAGACGAGGTAAGGGACGGCTACGTATTGTTCACAGGAGTAGACGACTATGTCAATTCTCTATTGGAAGTGGTCGATGGAAAGACGACCGTACCCATCATCTCAGTTGGCAAGGGCAACTTGAGAGTAAAGAAAAACCAATGTATAGGTCGAGTTGAACTGCTGAGCCCTGATGACATTGTTGTTAACCTGGACGTTTCAGAGGATTCGTTTCAGACTAAAATTGAAGAGAAGAGGGAAGGACAGGACCAAATGAAACGAAAGCGCCCCATAGTGCCTGAGGACGTCAACATCAATCATTCTCTGACTCCGAAAGAGAGACAAGAAATCCTCGACGTAGTGAATGAATATAGAGACTGTTTCGCTCTTGGTATGGGTGAATTAGGGTGCACCGATGTCACCAAGATGGACATTAAGGAGGTTGATGGAAGCAAGCCAGTCTGTCTGAGACCGTACAAGACGACTGCAAGTGAACGCGAAGCAATCAGGGAGATTGTCAGAGAGTGGAAGGACAATGGAATAGTCACGGAAACTAGATCACCCTACGCTAGTCCCGTCCTACTTGTGAGAAAGAAAACTGGAGATCATCGTTTGGTGGTGGATTATAGGAGACTCAACATTCAAACAGTTAAGGACAAGTTCCCTTTACCGAGGATAGACGACCTTCTGGAAGGTCTACGGAATGCGAAATTCTTCACCACTCTGGATCTGGCGCATGGATATCTGCAGATACCACTGACTGATAAGGCAAAACTAAAGACAGCATTCATCACCCCAGATGATACAGGTAAATTCGAAAGAATGATTTTTGGACTCGCCAACGCACCAGCAGAATTCCAAAGACTGATGCACTCTGTTCTAGGTCCGCTGCTGAACAAGAAGGCATTCCGCTATCTCGATGACGTGATTATCCCGGCAAAGGATTGGCGGGAGATGATCGAAAGGTTGAGGGAAGTACTTGAAAGAATAAGATCAGCGAAGTTGACGCTGAAACCCTCTAAATGTGAGTTCGGAAGGAGGGAAGTTGAGTTCCTTGGGTATGTCATCAGTACAGGCGGACTTAAGCCAGGCCCAAGAAAGATCAAGGCGATAGAAGAATTTCCAGAACCCAAGAATGTCCACGACATACGACGCTTTCTGGGACTGACGAACTTCTTCAGACGATTTGTAAAGGACTTCGCGAGGAAAGCAGAACCGCTAAGCAGACTTACAAAGAAAGGTACACAATTTGAATTAAAGGAAGAACAGCGAAAGTCATTTGGACGACTTCGAAATGATCTGGTCGAATATCCGGTACTAGCTCATTACAACCCTGAACTTAAGACAGAAGTACATTGCGATGCGAGTGCTGAGGGACTAGCAGGAATGTTGCTACAGGAGGACGAAGACTACAAATGGCGCTTGGTCTACTGTGTGAGTAAGAAGACAACAGAGGCTGAGAAGATGTACCATTCAAGCAAATTGGAGCTGATGGCGATAGTGTGGACCTTGGATCGACTACGTCAGTTCCTCGTCGGAATCAATTTTACAGTGGTTACAGATTGCCAAGCACTGGTCTACACGAACGCGAAGAAGACTACAAATCCTCAGATAGCGCGATGGTACAATCTGATTCAGGAATATGATTTCGACATTCGGCATAAACCAGGAGAGAAGATGGCCCACGTAGACGGAATGAGCAGAGCTCTAGTCGACGACCCTAGAGACACGATGGAGGAAATCGTGGAGAAAAACCTCGAAGTATGCTTCACAATCACACTGGAAGAACAAATCATGATGATTCAGTATTCCGACCCTGAATTGAGAGACCTGATCCAGAGCTTTCGAAAGGACCCGTGTGATAGAACAGTTGGAGAACAAAATAGAATTAACGACTACAGCTACAAAGGAGGCAGACTTTTCCGCATGGTGAAAAATGGAGAAGAGGAACGAGCCTTGTATGTTATACCCAAAAGTATGAGGAAAAGTTTAGTTGTTAAATTCCATGATCTAATGGGACATTTTGCGGTTGATAGGACTGTCAACAAAATTAAGGAATTGTACTGGTTTCCTTCAATTAAGAGGTACGTTCGACGCCATATTGCTAGGTGTGTCGAGTGTTTATTTAACAAAGTTCCCGGTGGAAAACAACAAGGCTTCTTACACCCCATTAAGCCAGGCAAGAGACCGTTTTCCATCGTACATATGGACCACGTAGGCCCTTTCGTGAGAAGTACAAGAGGTAACCAGGAACTTTTAGTGATTGTCGATAATCTGACAAGATTTGTCCGATTAAGCCCTGTAAGGAATACATCGACGCAGAACGTCCTGAAGGTAAGGAAAAGTTTTGTGAATGATTTCGGACTACCCGACAAGATCATCAGCGACAGAGGGTCATGTTTTACCTCAAGGCAATTTGAAGAATTCTGTCGAGGAAATGGAATACATCATACACTGAACTCTACGAAGCATCCGCAAGGGAACGGGATGGTCGAAAGAGTGAACCGAACAGTATTGTCCACAATAGCAATCGGTATCGAGGATCCGCGACGGAAGGATTGGGACCTGAAGATCAAGGAGGTAGAGCGAGACCTGAATAATGCGGTGAACAAGACGACGAATAAAACACCGTTCGAAACACTCCATGGCTATTCCCCTCGATTCCACGACGGGATACTTAGAAGATTAGCCGACGAAGATATGGATCCGTGGACCGAGCCGGAGAGAATTCAAGAGAATGTGAGAACCCAAATTGAGAATGAACAAGAAATCATGAAGACGTACTACGATAAGAAGAAATGCCGTACACTCCAATTCGAAGTAGGAGAAATTGTAGTGATGAGGCATGTACCCAAAATGACTGGTGAACCAACCAAGGCGCAACCCAAGTATCGAGGACCTTTAATAATCACCGAGGTTCTGCCAAGCGACACGTACAGAGTGACTCAGCTAAGCGAAAGAACCGGTGGACGGTTCTACACGACCACGGCCCATATTAGTCAACTGAAGTCTTGGCACAGTGAAGAAGATGATTCAACTACAGAAGAAAGTCCGGACGAGGAGTCAGAAGAAGAAGATACCCTCCGACGCAACCCACGACGTTCCTGCAACGCAAAGTTCAATCGAGGACGATTGGGACCCAGGAATGGCCGAATGTAGGAGCCTGGCCTTGACGACACCTGAATGGCGCTCTCCGATTGGCTCGCGAGGGATGACGCAACCTCTACGCCGGCAGAGAGACTCAGTTTTAACCTTGTTCCATGACGCTCGCTTATGTTTGTTGCTAATTTTTGTATTGGAGCGGGCCGCTCCTTAATAAATATATATAATAATTAAATAACTAAATGGAATCCCCTCTTTCTTTATCCCAGTAAGGACGCCTACAGAAGCCAACAGAAGTTAGCGGGTCCTTCCCCCAGAAAGCGAGATTTTCTGGAGAACAAGAAATTGTCTCTTCAATTGGCAGATCAAGAGTAGCGAATTTCGCTAATCAAGGAACTATTGATTTTTAATTGTAGTTCAAGCAACAGGACCAAGATTAGAACAGAGATCAGCTACCAAACTTAAAATATCAGGGTGCATCCTTCGCAGTGACAGCGTCCTATTCAAACCTGTCAGAAATTAAACGCTTGGGTCTCAACGAGGACAAGAACATGATAATTTGTGAAGATTTCGTCTGTTCAATTAAATTAGCATGTAAGGATGCAGGAGCTTGGCGAGGATAGCGATTTGTTAATTTCAATTGGCATTAAAAGGTGCAAGACTATTGCGATGACTGAAAACTGTTAACCCCTGCTTGAAATTCAGAGCGCTAGTCTTTCGTAAGGACCGGGGAATATTCCTTCCAGTTAAAATATCATGGAGCCAAACCTTCTCTAAACAGTGAACAGTTCACCTAAATTATCCAAAGAAGTAGTAATACACTAGTTAAGAAAAGACACTATTCACTCAGCTAGCAGACCGAGACCGGGACCTTTGTATGAACAGGGGAATGATCACCCCTCTTGCAGCCAAGAGAGTGGAAAAATTGCTAGAACAGGGGATTTTTCATTCCAGATAGCAGATGAAGAAGTGGGGCTTCAACTAGGACAGGGTATTGTTCACTCCAGATGACATATTATGGAGCATGGCTTTTGTAAGAACAAGTTTTGTTCACCTCAGCTATGTGATCAGGGAGCAGAACTTTTGCTAGAACAGGAGAGTGTACAACCAGATAGAAGATCAAGGAGGACTGCTAACTTCAGCTAGATTATCAGGAGCAGGCTTTTTGCTTGAACAGGTAATTATTTCTTCTAGTAAAAAGATTAGGCATAAATACCTTTTTGAGGCCTGAGACTGTTGTCCTCATATCAGGATGCAAGAACAATAGTATGACATGGAACTGTGCATCCCAGATAGATTATCAGAAGCAGGAATATCTCCAGGACAAAGAACAGCTCAAACAGCCAGAAGATCATAGAGCGAGATCATTGCTAGCACAGAAGACTGTTCATCCAGCTTGCAGATTAGCGAGCGGAACTTGCGCTAAGAGAGGGAATATTTCGTCAAAGATATTAGGATACTGTTCTCTCTAATCACTGCCAGTAGATCAAAAGGTAAGACTTTCTCGCTACGACAGGGAAATGTTCATCTCAGCTGGTAGATCAGGTAGTAGGCCCTTTGTTTGGTATGGGGACTATACACCCCAGCGAGCAATCAGGGAGTAAGACCTTCAATGGAACAATGGAGGACTGTTTACCAAGTTAGCAGATTAATGAGTAG
Organism: Cordylochernes scorpioides; assembly: GCA_030710605.1. Lineage (NCBI taxonomy): Eukaryota > Metazoa > Arthropoda > Arachnida > Pseudoscorpiones > Chernetidae > Cordylochernes > Cordylochernes scorpioides. The sequence goes on along the minus strand of CP092866.1, from coordinate 75,156,028 downwards.
GAAATTCGCTCGGTGCAGGTGATTGTTCACTCCAGCTACCAGATCAGGGAACATGACCGTTGCTAGGACAATGAACAGTTCAACCAAGCCGTTTTCGGTTAGTTCTAACCGAAAATATCATTATGACGGAGTCTGTTTTATCCAAATAATAAAATCAGGGAGCCGGAATATCCTGAGAAAGCAAACTTTTCTAACAGCTGGCAATTCGAAGAGAATAACTTTGATAGTAGCAGAGACTTCGCGAAGGCTGGGAACTTTTCACGCTAAAGGCAGTTGAGAGAGCAGGACAACGACCTGTTGTCTCAGGTAACAATTCACGGAGACCGGCTCTCGCGAGGCCAGAGAACAGGTCATTCCAGCTTACGATCAGTAATCCATATTTCTGCAATGACAGCGAATTTTTAAATCCACTCAAAGGTTCAGAGACTAAAATTTCGCGAAGATATTGCGACCGTTCTATTATATCCTTCATTTCTGGGTCCTGGAATTTTAGGACATTCTGGGACATAGGAGTTTTTCAGTCTGGCCAGAAGTTCAGGTAAAATAGCCTTCGTGAGTAAAACCATCTGTTTATCCAAGATAGCAATCAAGGAGAGATAGATATTCTCGTTGATGGAAACATGTTCACCGCAGCTGTTAATTGAAAGTACAGGAATTCCGTGAGGGCAGCGATTGTTCCACTCAGCTAGCAGATCAGGGGCGCGAATTTCTCAATGATAGCGATTTGTAAATTCCAGATGTAAATTTGGGACCCACGCGAAGACAGAGACCTGTTGATTCTAGCTAACAGTTCGAAGGCGTGACCCTCGAAATAACATGGAGCAGTTCAATCCAGATGAAAGTTCAGGTGATAGTACTCTTAATTAAAGATCAACCTGCTTATCCCAGAAATCATCTTTAGAAAGGTAAGCGTACATTTCAGTTTCCAATTGAAAAATGTGCTTGCGCGAACAGAGCGACACTTTTATATTCGGATGGCGTCTCAAATATCGCGTCTTCCATGAGGACATCGAGCTGTCCAATCAAACTAGAAATTCAGATAACAGAACCTTCGCTACAATTGAAAATTTCCAATTTTTCTGTTCACAGAGTGCACATACTCCACGAGAGCGACATGTTCAGACCAGCTAGCATTTCAAAGCTATATTTCCTGAGGAGGACGACGACCAGTTCAATTCAACTAGCAGTACATGGTACAAAAAGGATCCTCAGAGACCAGTCCAACCAGGACAGCAATCCAATGAGCAAGAATACTCGAGGGCACCAACTTTTTCATCACAGCAGCAATTAGAGCGATAAAAATCGCCAAATAATCGACCTTCGATGACCAGCTATCAGAAAAGGTAGCATATACATTTCAAAGGCTGCGACCCGTTCATCCCAGCAAAAGCCAGCTTGCAGTTTAGGGATTAATATTTTCAGGATGATAGAACCACACACACGTTGCTCCTTGCAGCATTTGTTAGTGATGTGGAGAAATGGGACATCACAGATAGCAGGATTGCCTGTAGCTCGTGGAAGGAAACAATGGGGGGGGGACATTCACCATTCGGGCAACCGGTCCACTTTATTCAGCATCTTGGATACAACATTGTGATTATGCTTCTATTAAGTTCGATATTTTAGAAATTCAGAAGAGGACATGATTTTTTCTACCTTTGCGTAACACCTGCGACAAAAACATCGTTACTTCCCATACAGGCCTTTAAACATAATCTAAAATTGAAGAGATTTTAAAGTTATTTATCTTTCGAAATATATCTTTATATATTATATCAATTAACTCTATGAAACAAAAATCAATCGAAACGTATACAAACCATGTAACTTTATCAAACCATTTTCAAATTTTATTTTTGAAGAAAAATGTTGGCACCATAGAATATTTGTCATAATTATCTCCAATCTTGAAATTATTATATAGCGTTTATTTTATCATTAACTATTTTATTATATTTAATATATATATATATGCTTTTCGCAATTTTATTATTTTGTTTTAATTTATTATATATGGAGAAAATATAAATTAGAATATACACTAACTAATACATTCAATTATTTATGTGTTTATAAATATTATATATATAATTTTTCCACGTGTTCATATCTATATAATAATTTAAATTTTAGTTGAAAGACGATCGATTAGATATCTACTTATATATTTGCCTTATTCTGTCTGAAGCTTTGTCTGAAGCTCACGGATAGAATGCGCGCTCATTGGCTGTAGATACGATGTACTAGAGCGCCATCTGTTATCAAATTATAAAACTATTTTAGAGGCGTAATATTCTTTTTATTTTTTTTTTATTTATTTATTGTTTTTTATTATTATTTTATTTATTTATTTATTTATATTTATTTTTTTATTTTTTTTTATTTTATTTTTTATTTTTTTTATTTTTATTTTTTTTATTTTTTTTTTTATTTTTTTTTTATTTTTTTTTTATTTTTTATTTATTTATTTTTATTATTATTATTATTTTTTTTTTTTTTTTTTTTTTTATATATATTTTTTTATTTTTTTATTTATTTTTTTTTAATTTTATTGTGCGAAACCTTAGATACGTTTCAGAAGTCGACAGGATTTTGACCCGCGATGGGAAGGAAGAGAGCAAGCACCTCATCGAAGGAAGAACCACTGGAAGAAAGAAGAAATATGAATCTTCCTTTCGAACTGATCCCGAGATATGATCCTGATGAAGGACTTAGCTACGATAACTGGTCAAGATTATTTGACCATCAGGCACAACAACAAGGTCTCTCATCAAAAGAATCCCTGTCCATGATGCCAATGTTATTCAAGGGTAAAGCTCTGGAGATGTATGCTTTGATCTGCAGGGATATATCCTCATTGGAGGAACTACATTCTAGGATGAAACGCTTTTTTCATGAGCCGGAACATGGATTACATCGAAAATTCTGGCAAGTAAGAAAAGGACGAGAACAATCCGTAAAAGAATATTACTTTGCAAAGATTAAACTCGCAACCAAATTGGGACTGTCACAGGAATTGATTTTGGAGGGATTAACGTCTGGCATCGAGTCGGAGTTTGAGCGCTTTTTGATCGCTGCCTCACCGACAAGTCTGGAGCGCTGGCTTGAGATTGCCGAGGCCATAGAGATATCTCACTGCCGAACCACAAGTTCAGCCTCGGGAATGGAGATGGGTTATCCTGCCCGACGACGACCGTCTACTTCCTGGCAGGGAGGACAGGGCTTTAGAACGCGGAACTGGAGAGAGGGAAGGAACGATCGTCCCGGGACCCACCTTCCGCCAACTAGGAGCCAAACCGCAAGCCTTGCCGCCGTTCAAGATCACGAGGGTGAGTCACCAGCCTCTATCAGGAGACTCGAACAGGGCGATTGACGCCTACCCAGTCTGCACGTATTGTTGAGGGATCGTGTAGACGGAGTGGATTTTAAGTTACTTTTTGTTTTAGACTCTGGATCAGAAATAAATGTCCTTCCCAGGCATCTAGTGCCGGCGGAATTTATTACATTAATTAGGGAACCCAAACTTAAATCTTTAAAATCGGTTAGCCATTGTATCGCCATTGTTGGCGAGATTGAGTTAAATACTACCATAGGAGATAAGTCGCTCAATATTTTGTTTCATGTAGTTCAGAGTGGAAGCCTTAATTTTGGTATTTTATCTGCCAAATACTTACCCTATTTTAAGGTGAAAATTGATTTTAATAATAGTTACATTAAACAGAATAATAGAAAATTAGGCCAGTTTAATTACAGTTTTTCAGGCAGAGAATTAGAAGCTATACAGAGATTTTACCAAATTCAAAACTATTATGCTAAAATTAGTAGAACCAAATATTGCAATCATCATGTAAATTGTTTAAAAGTAAATAGAAAATGTCTTAGGATTAGAGATTCGTTATTCTATAGAAATGTTGAAAACTTGCTTGAAGATAATGTTTGTAATTTTGTTTGTTCCGTGCCAGACAGTGGAGCAGTTCCTTATGTATTAAAATCTAAGCCAGTGTATCAACCAGATGCAAAACCTCTGCCACTGCCTGACACGAATGATTGTTTTTTACATGATAATATAGAACTTTTCACTATGGTAAAAATACTATTAGATAATCATGCAGAGATCTTTGGGGAAAACAAATTTAATATAAAACCCTTGAACATCCAGCCTCCAAGACTGAGACTGAGTGACAAAAAGCCTGTCTGTGTTAGACCATATCGTCATAGCTTGAGAGATCGGGACTTGATAAATCAACAGATTGAGCAATTGTTAAAATAAGGTTTAATCAAACCTGCGTCTTCCCCATACAGCGCACCTGTGACGCTCGCACCCAAGAAGGGCGAGGGAAGGGTTAGGCTTTGTATCGACTATAGACTCCTAAATAGGAAAATAATTTCGGATTCGTTCCCTATTCCGTTAATGGAGGATATAGTTCAGAAGGTACAGGGCGCCAGAGTATTTTCATGCCTCGATATCTTGAGCGCTTACTGGACAATCCCTCTTCATCCAAAAGATCGGGAGATGACATGTTTCTCAACTTCTGAGGGCTCTTATGTCTGGTGTAGATTGCCGTTTGGATTAAAGACCGCCCCTGCAATATTTAATAGAAAGCTCTCTGCCATTCTGCAGAAATACAAACTTGATAATGTAACATCTTATTTTGATGATATTTTAGTATTTTCAGAAAACGAGGAATCTCATTTAAAACACCTCGGACAAATATTCGAGATTTTAAGAAAAGAAGGCATACAGTTAAGGAGAGATAAATGTCTACTATTTATGAAAAGGATAACTTATCTCGGCTATGAAATTTCGGAGAACCAGATCTCGCCTTCGGGCGTTAATGTCGATGTCATCAAATCATTGCCCCCACCTCGTGATTTGAGATGTTTAAGATCCTTTTTGGGAAGCGTGACACATTACGCGAAATTTATAAATAATTTTAACAACCTAAGAGCCCCTTTGAATGAGCTTCTCAAGAAAAACTCCCGGTTTATCTGGACGGAGGAATGTCAGAGAAGCTTTGAGGGTTTAAAGGAAGCGCTATGCTCCAAACCAATACTTCAACTTTTAACCCTTCTTTGGCTACACATATTTATTGCGATGCCAGTACCTCGGGTATAGGAGCGGTGCTTAAACAGGAATATCCTGATGGCACGCAAAAGCCGTTCACCTATTTCAGTAGGGCTTTGCGAGGTGCCGAGTCTAAATATACGATAACAGAACTAGAACTGCTCGCGGTGGTCGAGACTTGTAAGCGCTACCACCCTTACATATCCGGCAGTCACGTCATAGTTCACACGGATCATAAGGCGCTAATATGGCTGAATAGCTTCAAACACACCAATGGGAGACTGTTCCGATGGTCTTTGAAGTTGTCCGAATATGACTTGGATTTTAATTACAACAAGGGTTGTGAAAATCACGAAGCCGACATGCTCTCCAGACTTCCATACTCTTATTTTTTGTCAGCTCAAGCCTTGAAACAAAACCAGGGTGATTTATCGATACCACCTTCAAAATTATACTCTATAGTGGATGGTATTACTTATATAAGACTTAATAACAAGGATAGAGTAGTTGTTCCCCCGGAGCTCCAAGATGACCTGATTCAGAAAGCCCATGAATCTTTAGGACACCCAGGCATCAGTGCTATGATCAGAGCACTGTCCGTTCAATACTATTTTGATAGGGAAGATAAAGAATTATGTTAAGAATTGCAAGGAGTGTCAAACAATAAAGAGTAGCACCCAGCCCTCCTATGGACTGATGGGATCATTGCCTAGGGCGGCAAAACCCTTCGATGTCGTGGCTTTGGATACGGTTTTGGGCCTAGGAGGTTATAATAGTGCAAAAAATTGTGTCCATACCGTTATCGACCATCATTCACGATATATCTGGGGATATGCTTCCAAAGGCACATCCATCGCGACTTACATAAATATCATAAACCAATTATTAAATATAGGAAAACCTAGAATCTTAGTCACGGATAGACATCCCTCGTTTGTCTCGAAGAGATTCAATAAATTTCTTCAGGAGAAAGGTATAAAGCACGTGATGACCTCCCCGTCCCATCCAGAGTGTAATGGACTAGTAGAACGGGCTAATGCAACGTTGATTGGAAGGTTAAAAATACAATATCAAGGTAACCCTAGAGCCCCTTGGCCAAAATTGTTACAAAAAACGCTGGAAGAATATAGAGACACACCCCACTCTACGACTACATTCCCTCCGATATACTTGCTGTACGGGACCCTCCCTTCCTACATGTCTGATCTTACTAATCCGTATCCGCCAGTAGAAAGGGCCCGAACCATTGCCAATGAAAAAACCGAGGAATTGCATAAACGGTTAGTTAAAAGATACAATAGTTCACATAGATTCCCGAATTTAAAAATTGGAGATAAGGTTTTGTATCGAATCCCTCATCAGGTAGGCCATGGCAAACTGTCACCAGTTTATTATCCAGACCCATACACCGTTCTTTCTACCCCATCCCCTCACACAGTTGAAATAAATAAACCGTGCCAGCCTGAAAATAAGCCCAGCACAATAGTTAATGTATCTAAATTAAAATTATGGGACCCTATTTCAACCTCGAATGAAGGCAGGCGGAATTATTCATTTCCCTTCCAAGATGTGGAGGATTTGAATGGATGTATGTAATCTGACCATGGCCAAACGTTCGAAAGGAGTTTCCACTCTCTGAGGGGCTGCTTAATACCGCAAAATGTTTCTTTTGCGTCCATGTGGTTTTTCTACTTCAATGGTAGGGCTTGAATTCTCTCTACAAACATTGAAGGACTCAGCTAATAATGGACAATACAGCCCTGTTACATATGTTCTAAGTGACACGCCTGGGAAGGAGAAAAAAAAAAAAAAAATTTTTTTACAGGCCGGTCACCCCAGGGATCTCTAGTAAAATGGTCACTATGCGATACAGTGAATTAGGTACGCACCTGGATACCCCAACTATCAGGTCCGACTGCCCTACTGCCATAGTGATAATACTTTTATTATTATTGTTATTATTATTATTATTATTATTTTTCTTTTATTTTTTTTTTCTTTTTTCTCTCTGCAGAATGTTTTTTTTTTCTCTCTAACCTTCCAACCCCTCCCAACCTCCATTTGTGTAAATAAATCTGAAATTTATTTTTTTTTTAGTAGGGGAGTTTGTCACATTCTGCTTATAAATTATTTGTAGATGTAAATTTTACACTGTTAGGATTTATGTAAATATTTGTAACTATATAAATGAGACGCGTGATTGAAATAAATTGAGTCAGAAGCTTGCAACGTTTCTTTCTTCATTCACGCTAACAATAAGTCCCTGCATATTGGCGTGTGCGAAACCTTAGATACGTTTCATATATATATATATATATATATATATATATATATATATACTTAATTCTACATATATAAAAATGTCAATAAAACCTATAAATCACAATAAGAAGATATAATTTTATAAAATACAGTGTTTAAAAAGAGAGAAAGCATATAATTTATTAAAGGTAATTACCGTTTTAGGAAATTCATGTGACATTTTGCATTTATTGAATCAATTGAGGTGATATAAACTATTGTTGTTGTCTTGAGATCGGCAATGTTCCGGTATCTAAGGTTATGAGTCTATACGTTCAATGGTTCTTGCGTTCAGGCGATTAATGGGGTTTCTAGCAGAAATGTGCTTGGCTAAATTTTCGGAGAATATGGACAGGAGGGTTATGGTATTCGGATTACATCGGGGGCTTGGTGGCCGCGCATGGTGAATAACCTGCAACATTCGCGATCACTAAATGTTGTATTCAAATAATTTGTTGTGTAATGGTCATAAATATGTATTCTTTATAGTGTGTTAGCTCGTTAACAAATCTCAATTATCAAGCTATAAATTGTGCAGTAAACTTGCATTTTCAAGCCTATAAAGGATAGTTATGTGGTGATGTTCTTGACATTTTTGTGAGATAATTCCACATTTTTGCATCTTTATGCAAAGCTTTCGAAAGATATTCATAGGCATTTAGTGCATTTTAAAATAGAATACAATAGCATTTGGATTTTGTGCAACAAATTATTTTCATAACCTATCTAAAGATAAAACAATTTCTGATTAGATTCCTTGTCAATTTCGACGTGTTAAAAAATAAAATATTCATTAGCTATATTATTTAATCTAAATAATTGTAGGATATCACCGCGCTGTTTTTGATGAAATAACCAGCGCATACACAATGTTATATTTAATAATATCAGAAAGGAATCAAATTTTATAGCCAAATTATATATTTATTTTACTTCAAAATGAGTCATAAGAAAAATGGCATTTATTATGAAACCTGAACATTTTATAAATTGAAAGTTCTTGTTCGGCGAAAATTGAGATATATAATAGATTTTTGTAAATAAAACAATCAAAATTTTAATTATAATTTCAAAACATATCCAGACCGCCCTCACATGAGCTAGATGGCAGAGCGCCATTTAGTGGAACAAAAAACAAATATTTTTAATTAAGCTTGTTCGTTGATATTTGGCCAATCCGTTTTCTTGATAAATCCAAAAAACCAACCAAAACGCATTTCCAGCAGTTGGCCCTCGCCAGCGTGGTAGGCTACGACCAAAATTTGGTCCTAGAAGCTGATAATACCTGACCATTTTCATAATTTATTTTTTCACACATGTATATATATGTTGAATAGGTTTGTAATTATATATTCCCACTAACTTAAGGAAACTTCGTGCTTTAAGAATTTCAAATTATGGAATTTTTGACAATATGACTCTTCCTGCTTATTCAATCATGCTGATATTTCAGTTTCCTATTAAAGTTTTTGATAAATTCTTTTTTTCATTGGGACCCGAATATTTTTATATCGGTATCAATGAATTTTATAGAGGAGGATATAGAGAAAAAACTGGGTGAGCTAGCTTTCCAAAATGATATATATTATTTCGAGTGAAACATTGAATATATGATCATTTGAAAGTGAAGTTTCTTGTCATTGGAGAGACATAAATGTATATTTAATTATAAAGGCATATATTGGATCAAAATATCATTTATTTTACCAATATTTCAGTTGGCTAAACGCCAACCTTTATCACGGTGTTATAACTTTTTAAAGTGTGCCAACAACAAACTCAGCGCCACATAACGTCAACAGCATTAAGTTTTTAAAAATATTTTGTTATATTCAATAGGGAGAAAAAAATGATATATATATTTATATTATGGACAAAATAATTTTTGCAAAATATAGGTGTGAATATTTTGAAATTTAACAATAACGCCTATTTTTATATTTTAAAATTATTTGTACTATGTTTAAAAAGATTTTTCGTATAAAAAATATACATAAAAGAAATGTTAAACTAGAATTTTTACTGAAAACACAAAGCGTAAAAAATGTTTGAAAAGTTGGTTAAAATAAAATATTAAAAATTTAAATGTAAAATTGTGAAATTCGAAATATAATATAAGTGAAAAAGGGGAAATATTTTTGAAAAATGATATCACTCAAATAAAACATCGAAGACATTGAACTATCAATATATATAATAACATAATACAAATATATAAAATAAACTTAAACGATGTTACATAGATTCAAGAAAAGATATATACGAGGTGTGTTCAAAAAGTATCGCGACTTTTGTGTTTTTCAAAAATTATTTATTTATTCATGAATACCTATTTTGTCCCCTTCAAAGTAATCCACTTGAGATATTACACACTTGTGCCAACGGTTTTTCCAATCTTCGAAGCACTTCAAAAAATCATTTAAAAAAAAATATTTTTCAGCTCCTCCTTCGATGCCGTCTTTATCTCGTCAAGCGTAGCGTAACGTCGTCCTTTCATGGGTCTCTTCAGTTTAGGGAACAAGAAAAAGTCACAGGGGGCCAGATCTGGGGAATACGGTGGCTGCGGCATCATTAGTGTGTTGTTTTTGGCCAAAAAGTCGCGCACAAGCAAGATGTGTGATCAGGGGCGTTATCGTGGTGCAAAAGCCAATTTTTGTTCTTCCACAAATCCGGGCGTTTCTGGCGGATTGCTTCGCGCAAATTGCGCATAACTTGCAGGTAATATTCTTTATTGACCGTTCTACCCTGTCAAGAACTCATGATGCACCACGCCCCTGCATTCGAAGAAAACTGTCAGCAAACTTTCACATTCGACCAAACTTGGCGCGCTTTTTTCGGTCTTGTTTCGTGCGGCAGCTTCCATTGAGATGATTGAGCTTTGGTTTCCACGTCATAACCATACACCCACGCTTCGTCACCATTTATGACCCTCTGGAGCAAATTTGGGTCGTCGCGGACAGAGTCCAACATCTCATTAGCAATGTTCATGCGATGCTGTTTTTGGTCGCAATTGAGCAATTTTGGTACGAATTTCGCGGCGACCCGTCTCATGTCCAAATCATTGATAAAAATCGAATGGCACGAGCCAATCGATATGTTTAGGTCCTCAGCAATTTCTCTAACGGTGATTCGACGATTGGCCAATATCATTTTCTCCACTTCATTAATTTTTTCGTCTGTTGTTGAAGTGCTCGAGCGTCCGGCACGCTCTTCGTCGTTCACATCTTCTCGGCCTTCTGAGAACATTTTGTACCACCGATAAACGTTGCTTCGGTCCAAGGTAGCTTCTCCGTATGCCACAGTCAACATTCGGAATGCATCCGCGCACTTAATTTCGTTTTTCACACAAAATTTGATACAGGTTCTTTGATCCATTTTTTTTTAATAGGTAAAAATCGAAGACGATCCAAAACACCTGCAAGCAAAGCAGCTGTCAATAATTAAGTGAATATTCAAAATGGCCGAGCTTGTCGGCATAAGTGAGAGACATGAGTACCAACATAAAGCCACAAAAAGATCGAAATTCGAATATACGTAACCCGCGAAAATTCAAAATTCGCGATACTTTTTTAACACACCTCGTAAAGGAAAAATGCGTTTTGAGCACTGAAATATTGGTAAAATAAATGATATTTTGATCCAATATATTCCTTCTTAATTAAAGATTTATCTATGGATTGCTCTATTTTCAATACATGTATATGCGATCTTTGATGATATCTCCAAAACTTGAAAGCCCTTTAATGAATTCTGATGTTTTAAAAGATGTCATTTTCAATTCGATATTTTATATTATTATCATAAGTTTTTGATAGTTAAATATTTTTGGAATGTCTTTAAAAATAATTCTGTGAATAAAATAGCAATAAATAACGAATATATAATCTGAGCGACACTATATAAAACTCAAATAACCTTTTCTGATTATTTTATCGATACAAGATTAAAAGTAAAGCATATATTTACAGAGGCAAATCTATAAATTAAAATAATAAAACACATAGAATATATTGGGTAAATTCTAGTTCAATTTACAATAAGAAGTTAAACAACAACACTAACCTGGTGGAAGACACTTGTTAAGGTCCTCACTTTACTGCCAGATCAGGACGTGTCGCATAGACTGGACAACTCCTGGGCTAGCGAGGGCACTGGTAGACCTCATCTCTGGTATGAGGCCTAGCGAACACACAAGACCTTTTAGAACTATGAGGTAGTGACATTATATATAAATTGACCTAGTTACACACCTATGTCTATACTGGCTATATCATTTTAATATCCCATATGGAACGATTTAATGTATGAAAAATAGCGACTTGTTTGAATTAATGAAAAGAACTGAGAATATAAATATATGAATCAATTTTACATTTTTATGTAAAGAATTTGCATTTTTAAAATAAATTATATATATATATGGTAACCGAGGGTCAAACCTGTAGTAACCGAGAGGGACAGTCAGGGCGTGGAGAGTTTTCCAGTACCTCTCTGCACCTTGTAGGACCTTTAACAATTCTCACAGAGTACAGGCAGTCGTGGTCGAGGCAGAGTGGAAAGCTAGGGAATTTCCACAAACAAAAAACGAAGAGACACAGTTGTAGTAGGAAAGTTCCATGAACAGATAGGAGTCTAGCTGAGAGCAAGATGGAGAATTAAGGTATCTTACTGTTTTACATGGTCGATGAGGTGGACCTGGTTGCAACCAACAAGGGATCACGCCGACGGTGAAGTGACTGTAATTTCGGCTAAAACCGAGGTTTTATATCTTTGCCGAGGGGGGGGGGGAACATGTGAGAATTTGGACTTTGAACGTCTGCGGCATTCGGCACCCTTTGACCTTGATGGCAACGGGCTGCCAAATTCTTTTTAAGGTTGTTGGATTTCTCTCTCGATTTTAGACGTTTTTGAACTTCTCAATCTTGCTTTAACTCAGCTCTTAATCTATTACATAGTTTTATTTATTTATCCTCAGTTTGTACAAAGTACATTACATATGGTGATGCAATGACACATGTCAATCATGCGTATAATTATTTATAGATGTGTTTCTATATACATATCTTGTTATAAGTATTATACAATATAGGGTTGTTGGTTTAAATTATCACATATATATTCCTATATATGCCCCTTTAAAATATTGAATCAATGAAAACGTAAAATTACTAATCTTCTAATTTCATTTATAACTAAATAAAAATGAATATCAGCATACTATATGATGACCTAAACACCAAGATATATCATAGCCAGGTATTTACCTAATCCTTGTGCTTGGGAGGGCAAGCACAGCAGAAAAAGAGCTTGAAGATGCTTTTCAATGCGCGCTTGAAACGGCCTTTTTTGCTGGAAACCACAAATATATAAGTCAGGTAACATGAAGGCTATAAAATAAATGCACTTTTTAACACCTTATATAATTCATATAATTTAAATAAATTCCTAAAACCCAAAATAGAGTCAAATTTTGTTTGCTTTTAAAACGCCTAGAGGATGACTAGAGTGATATAGTCGCTATATCCACTCCTACATTCTAGTTAAGAATTTTACAGCGACCTCTGTTTGCTGAGGTTATATTTGGTCCACAACTGGTACAGAGAGTGTGTGTGATAGTAAAGAGAGCCGTGCCGGTCTCAAGTATAGTAAATATTCGCTAATATTTAAACTTCTTCACAATTTATATAATGTCTAGCCTGGCTGTGTCTCTCTGTCGCTGCTTATAGTTTGGAATTATTTTTACACTCTACTAAATAAATTTGTATGCCAAGATAGAACACAAATATATAAGATGATAACTATATCAAATGTTAAATATACTAATTAAACTATTATAAAATTAAAATAAATAATATAAAAAACTAACCGTGGAACAAGCTCTTCCTCGCTGCGAGACTCCTGAGGCAATTCGGCCGGGGGAGATGCTGAGACAGTATTTTCTTTGGTGGTTCTCAAAGGTTTCTTTGGTGGTTCTGGTCTGAAGATGTCCATGTAGTTAATGAAATCTTTGGGCACTCTGGTACACTTTGCTGGCCATTTTACTCCTAGTGCGAGAAAAAGGTTATCCTTTGGCTCAATGAACCCAAGGATCTGCCAGACTAGGTCGCTCACGCGCCACACATCCTCAGAAATTTTCATTTTTGATCTGTACAAAATGAAATAGATCATTTATTCTTTATAATTCAATTGGTTTTAAAATTAGTTTTCAAAATAGAATGCTGTTCAAAATACATAAATCTAAATAAATGCTAGAAACACTATGTTACACCGCGTACATCAAATGCCAAACGCACGCAACGAGGGTTGGGTTCACGTGTTTTCATTCACTTTAGACATACAAAAAAGTTGGCTTATTTTTCCTTACCTTATATCAATAAACAAATTTGAAATTACAAATTTCTAAATATTATCTTAAATAAAACTTTGCAACAACAACACAACAACTGACCCAGAATACTCTACATTCAATTTTAATTTAACTACACCGAATAAAAATAATTAAATGATAATAAATATTTCTACACAAATGTAAATAAACAAAATTATTCTCAAATTACATAATACAATAAATATAAATCAAAGCTACCTTTAGTATACAAAAATAACAAATATTTTTAAAAAGAACACACAAGAACAAAACCAAAAGAGGCAAAAAATGAAGCATAAATATATACACTTGCTTTCAACACTTTATATATTTATTTCACCCTATTACTGGAATGGATTTTTAATGTATTATGAATTTATTGTTGCTCACTAATACAACACATCACGGATTTTTATAATGTATACAACTTAAATATATTTGGGAACAAAAATAAGTTAACAACACCCTTTGAATATGGAACTGTAAATTATTCAAAATCAAAATTTTTGGAATATTAAATATTTTAAATTGATATTTGAAAATATTATCAGTATGTAATATATTTATTGGTGAATTTAAATCGACTTCTCTTTATTATGAAAAATATATTGAGAGGGCGTGGCTCTTTAGTGGTAAACCTTCTCTGCGGTTTCACCATATCAATCTTCCAGCCCTCTTTATTATTGTTTGGGTAGCAATTATATATGCATTTGTTTCTGAGAATTTTTTGTTTGAAAATGATAAGTAATCAAGCTTGATAAAGAGTTTCACGCCTAAATTAGCATGTATAGATGTTGTGCTATGTTCATATATATATAAATTTTAGAATTATGTTTATTTAATTATAAAATGATTTAAAACACATTTTTGTATATAGTCTATTAACACATAACAACTCTTTTTAATTTGAAATATGGCACTTTTGAAAAAATTACCTAATGACATCACAAAATCGTTTTTCAAATTTATTTTCTTTGAATATTTATGTTCGCGCCGAATTAAGAAAATTTAATTACTTTAGCTAAACATGCGAATATTATTTTGTATGAATTTCCAGACAAGGACAAATAAACGAGTGTTTATAGTCACTCTTCGAATAGGGGTAGTTATTTGAATCTGTGCTCCAATTTTTTTTTTTTTTGCGTTTGGAGATTCACCTATTTAAAGAGGCTTGGCGTTGCTCATGTAAATCAGACGGTTTTATAAAGAATCGAACGGCACTAATTCAAGGGTAATAATCAGCGTAAAAGGCCAGGCCTATTTAGATACAGCCCACGCTTTGCCAAACCAAAACTTAAAGTACTAGCCAGGCTTATAGAGAAAGGAAGTGGTAAGGATTCCTAGCTATCGCTGCTAGCCCCTCATCCGCTACCGCCCATGCCTCCATGGTTTATGTCCCCAACGTGCTCAATTGCATCGCCGAAGAATTCGTACAGAGATTTCTTGTTTCCATAGGAGAGTTCATCGGGGAGTGTTTCTCTGTCAGAGCGGTATAGAACCGTGGCCACTACTTCATCATCATCAACCTCTTCATAGAAAGGGGCTAGAATAGAGTCAGTGTTTAGCTCTATGAAAATATTCTCTACCTGAACCCTCTCCTGGAGGACCAGAGAGGGAGATAGGATTTGGGCCACTGGGGTAGTAGACTGGGATACAGTCATGGTTTGGTTCTCCTTTGCAGGAGCCACTGATGACTCAGTATTGGTCAGGAAGGGCTCTGGTCGTGACGGCAACTGGCTGATGCTCGGCGCCGGAACAGGAAGCTCGGGGGCTGGAGTCTCGTAGGGACGGACAGGGAAGTTCGCCACGGACGCAGGCGCGGCAGGGCTGGAGGATGTTGAGGGGGTCTGCTTTAAGGGTGCAGACAGTTCCGCAGGTGTTGTAGTGAGGGCGGATTTGTTGAAGGGGGTGGGCTGGGAGGGTGGAGGTGTCAACACTGGTCTACTTCGGGTGCCCAGGAGGCAGGTGGCTCTCCGATGTCCCTGGCGGTGACATCTACCACACCTAACGCCGTAGGTGATGTAGGCGGGTGTAGACTCCCCTTTAGAGATGATCACCAGCTCGGCAGGGAGCTGGTGGAGTTTGCGTCCTTCATTCAGAAGGACGATGGCCTCCTTGTTGCCGATGGTCCAGGTGTAGCCGTTACAGGACACAATTCATAGACCAGGGAGACAACCAGGCAGTAAGGTCGCAGGGCTTCAATGATGTACTCCTCCCTCTCTGCTATCGGCAGATTCCCGAGGATGATCTTCTCCTCCTTCCTTCTATATGGGAATGCCCTGAGGAAAGTGTTGTTGATGGTGAGTCCATTCTCCACCAGGCGCTCCGCCTTCTCAATGCTGGCCAGTCCGACCATAACATAGCCGGACATCTTCATCAGCTGGTAGACGGATCCCTTCCCCAGCAACTCCTCCAAGGCCTTCATATAGTACACGGGATGGAAGTCCGCGCACCATCCGACATAGCAGCATTGGTCGAACGATGCTGCTGATGATCTGGCTTTGTTCAGTGCCTGCTGTTGCCTGGTGTTCCCGACGAAGTTCACGGACTCCTTCGTTCTCCTACGAAGCTGTCCAGATGGTTTTGGAGAGCTAGCGTTCGGCCTCACAATCTGGGCCTGCTGACTTTAAGGGTTAAGCCGTTTCCTTTTTTTTCCGTGAAAAGATTGGAAAGGTTCGGTGTCATTATTATTTTCCGCGGCCTCAACTTGCTCCGCTCATTTTTCTCTTTTTTCCGCGGCCGGATTTACATATCCGCCGTTTTTCACGAACGAATTTGAGTCGCTCACATCTGAATTCGAACGATTCTTCGTTGAATCTTTTGTCGTCGTTAAATCGACTTTCATATCAGCCACCTCGATGGGAATCATACAATCGTGTAGATCTTTGTCCTGGCTCTCCGCCAATACCGCATATGGGTTGGAAAGTTCCATCATTTTTATTTAATTCGAAAAAGAATTAAAAGCCGTTCTTTTTAGACTTAAGAAAATAACGTTAAAGAACACGCCCACGCCGGCGGGGTAAGCGGGAGCGCGCGGTGATTGAATTGAGAAAAGGGGCATTTCCTGATCGTGCAAATAAAAGTTGCTGATGGCTTGCGCCATCTATCGGAATAAATATCAACTAATAGTGTTGATTTTTAACTATTCCATAATTGGCCAAAGGCCATTCTTGATTAATCAATAAAAGCTAGCCGCGTAAGCGTTTCGGATGTTGGTCTTTGTCAGCGTGGTGCACGCTATACCTCAACGAACAAAAAAGCTAGTCTTTGGGGCTACCCCATGGGGGAACCTCTCTTCTGTAGGTAGTAATGACCGTCAAATTCAAGGGTGTTCATATTACAAGCATATTTGGAATAGGTCTGTGATGGTGCAACTTTGGGTATGGGGGAGATCGGAAGAAGCCAGGAGTTTTCTGAGTTCTTGATGATGAGGTCGTGGGGGAGACTAAAAAGAGGGATTTTACATCATACGTGCAGATGGAGTAGTTTTCTGAGTTATCTATTTCTTTTAATTTGTGGATAATACAGGACACCACTTCATAGACCAGGGAGACAACCAGGCAGTAAGGTCGCAGGGCTTCAATGATGTACTCCTCCCTCTCTGCTATCGGCAGATTCCCGAGGATGATCTTCTCCTCCTTCCTTCTATATGGGAATGCCCTGAGGAAGTGTTGTTGATGGTGAGTTCCATTCTCCACCAGGCGCTCCGCCTTCTCAATGCTGGCCAGTCCGACCATAACATAGCCGGACATCTTCATCAGCTGGTAGACGGATCCCTTCCCCAGCAACTCCTCCAAGGCCTTCATATAGTACACGGGATGGAAGTCCGCGCACCATCCGACATAGCAGCATTGGTCGAACGATGCTGCTGATGATCTGGCTTTGTTCAGTGCCTGCTGTTGCCTGGTGTTCCCGACGAAGTTCACGGACTCCTTCGTTCTCCTACGAAGCTGTCCAGATGGTTTTGGAGAGCTAGCGTTCGGCCTCACAATCTGGGCCTGCTGACTTTAAGGGTTAAGCCGTTTCCTTTTTTTTTCCGTGAAAAGATTGGAAAGGTTCGGTGTCATTATTATTTTCCGCGGCCTCAACTTGCTCCGCTCATTTTTCTCTTTTTTCCGCGGCCGGATTTACATATCCGCCGTTTTTCACGAACGAATTTGAGTCGCTCACATCTGAATTCGAACGATTCTTCGTTGAATCTTTTGTCGTCTTTAAATCGACTTTCATATCAGCCACCTCGATGGGAATCATACAATCGTGTAGATCTTTGTCCTGGCTCTCCGCCAATACCGCATATGGGTTGGAAAGTTCCATCATTTTTATTTAATTCGAAAAAGAATTAAAAGCCGTTCTTTTTAGGCTTAAGAAAATAACGTTAAAGAACACGCCACGCCGGCGGGGTAAGCGGGGAGCGCGCGGTGATTGAATTGAGAAAAGGGGCATTTCCTGATCGTGCAAATAAAAGTTGCTGATGGCTTGCGCCATCTATCGGAATAAATATCAACTAATAGTGTTGATTTTTAACTATTCCATAATTGGCCAAAGGCCATTTCTTGATTAATCAATAAAAGCTAGCCGCGTAAGCGTTTCGGATTGTTGGTCTTTGTCAGCGTGGTGCACGCTATACCTCAACGAACAAAAAAGCTAGTCTTTGGGGAATCATGAAAAAGCATGAAACAGGCATTTAGGCCGAAAATGCGTGAGAACGCCAATCAATGTGAAAAATAGTGCAAAAGTAAATTTGAACTAGGATCAGGTGGATAAATTGAGAAAAGGGGCATTTCCTGATTGTGCAACTAAAAGTTCCTGATGGCTTGTGCCATCTATCGGAATAAATATCAACTAATCGTTTATTATTAACAAATTGCAATATTTGTTTAAGAATGAATCATCCAGCAAGAAACTGTAAACTAACGAAGAACTGCAAGATTTGTAATAAGAAACATCATAAACTCCTACATTCTACACAAAAGGAGGAAAATTATTCTAATTCAGAAGAAGATACCTTCATTACAGCCGCATTTCCGGAAAATGCGATCAACCATAACAGCACTCAGCATGGAGGCGATAGCACTCAAGTATTACTGGCAACAGCTCGTATTTATGTGAAGGGTGCCGATGGAGCTCTTTACATCTGCAGAGCACTTCTTGATAGCGTATCTCAGGTGAGTTTGATCATTCAAAACTGCTGTGATAGACTCGGACTTTGAAAATGTTTATCAAATAGGAAAATCGTGGGTGTGGGAAACAAATCAGTTCAAGGTTCTTTATCATCGGTTTGTATAATTTTCGGTCAATTCATGACCTTGAGGAATACTAGACAAGGGCTCTGGTAATGGGAATATTATACTCTCTAATTTCAAGATCGCCAAGCCGACGTGACCTCTTCTAAAATCTCTCAAATTAAAGAATCCATAATTTTATATATTAGCCCCCATAGACATTATCTTGTGAGCAGACATCTATATAGAGATGATTCTACAGGGAAGTAAGTCGATGAGGGAAAATTTGCCGGTCGCGGTCAATTCCAGACTTGGTTGAGTTCTAATGGGCAAAGCAACAATTCGTATAATATCAAATCAGTGTAGTGTTTTTATTCAATCCAAGTCAAGTATGGACGGCATTTTAAAGACCTTTTAGGAGATAGAATCAGTGACATTCAAAGAAGCGGAAACTCAGAAGAAGACTATGAAACTTCTATCAAAGAACTCAATGTAGGGATGCTCAGGGAAGGTATTGTGTGAAATTGTTCTTCAAGAAACATAATCCTATTCTGGGGTAGTCAAGAGATATGGCATTTAGGAAATTTTTCACATTAGATAGAAACCATTATAAGTCCAAGATTACATGAACAATTAAAAGGATTCATGAGAGAATATGCTAATCTAAACCTTATGGAAACTGTGCCAAATCATGAAATACGTAAAGAATTACAAACGTATTGTTATATGCCTCATCACGGGGTGGTGAGAGAACAATCAACTACTACTAAACTAAGAGTAGTATTCGACGCATAAGAAAAATCGGAATCTGGTGTATCATTGGATCAAATTTTGCAAACGGGACCATAGATTCAACAAGGCATATGTTTTATTCCTGATAAATTCAGAACTAATATAATAGCCATCAGTGCTTATCATGAAAAATGTTTCGTCAGATCAGAATTATTCCAAATGATGCGGACTACCAACGAATTCTGTGGCGAGAATCATCAGAACAATCAATACAGGACCATAGGCTACTGACAGTAACTTACGGTATTACATGCGCGCCACTCTTAGCAATTAGAACCGTCCAACAACTAGCCAAAGACGAATTTTACAATTTCCCGAAGGCATCTAGAGCTGCACTAAAAGACTTCTATGTGGATGATCTACTAACTGGAGCATCATCTATTCAATAAGTTGAGAAACTGAAAAATCACATGATACCCTAATGAACGAAGGCCGATTTACAATCAGAATGTGGGGCTTGAATTGTCAAGAATTCATGTTGGGATTAAGTGATTCTGGAGATGAAAAGAGGATCTGATTGGGAGACGAATATATGTTAAAAATCCTAAGCGCTCTTTGGAATTCCTCGCAGGACATCTATGGAGTTTAAATTAATAGGCCCTCTGAGATGATTACAAATAGAGATCTCCTGTCAATAATCTCTAGGATATTCGATCCGCTCGGCTTCCTTTCACAGTTACGCTGACACTAAAAATAATGATGCAAGAGCTGTGAATGAAGACGAATTTGGGGCGAATTCATTCCGGAAAGCATTAAGGCAAGATGGAACTCTTTCCAAGACGAGATAGGGGAACTGAAGAAACTGAAGTTCTCCAGATACATAATGACTATTCAGACTAGCAGAAATATTCAATTTCTCAGTTTTTGTGATGCCTCAAGACTGGAATATTGAGCGGTCCGCTATTTTAGATCCAGAAACCAACGACGGAAAGGTGGAGGTTTCACTTCTTGCAGCGAAAACGAGGATAGCTCCCTGTAAAAATTGTACTCTTCCAATATTGGAGTTATGTGCAGCTCTCCTACTGTCCCAACTCTATAAATCCTTAGTGGAATCGTTGAAATTAAACTTTAGCGGGATCTATCTATGGTCGGATTCCCAAATCGCACTTTGTTGGATAAGGTCTGCTCCTAATAGATGGAAGACATTCATAAGTAATAAAGTTATGAAAATCCAAAAGTTGACAGAAAGAGATCAATGGAATCATGTATCGGGGAAGGACAACCTGGTCGACTGTGCTTCAAGGGTTTTGATTCCTTCAGCCTTGATTCAACATTCAATTTGGTAGCAAGGTGCTTCGTGGTTGAAGGACAACGGCATCACTCATTTGCAAAATTTCAATAATGAATTGAAATCTATAAGAAGGAAGGAGCAGTAAACATCTAAAATCGGCAATTTTTATCCTGAAATATTAAATAAATATTCCACTTTCACGAGGTGAAAATAGTCACCGCGTGATGTATTCGATTTCTGACAAATAGTCGATTATCGGCGGAGAAAAGGATAAAGGGACAACTGAATACGGAAGAGATCAACCGCGCTATTTTGACAATAGTGAGGATAGCCCAGGATTCTGAATTTAATCATGAAATTCATTTTTTAAATGAAATAAAATTTCAAAATAAGAATAGACTTTTAGATTTGGGCCCATTTTTGGATAACGCGTGGCTGCTCAGACTTGGGGATCGGATTGGCAGGTCTGATCGGCAGTCTGACCGAAAATACCCCTTGATATTACTAAAGTTAAACCACGTCAAAACACTAATAATACAAGAATACCATAGAAAATATCACCATGCGGGCTCTCAAATTGGTTTGTCGCTAATACGAGATCGGTATTGGATACTGGGTGGCAGAGATATAGTTAGACGGGTGATTCGTACTTATTTGACCTGTTTCAAACTTGGAGCTCAGAGAGCCGTTCGGATCATGGGGGATTTACCACCTGACAGAATAAATCCATCCAGACCCTTTATCAAGACCGGAGTAGATCTAGAAGGCCCATTCTTTTCTAAACCAAGCCTTATTATATGTAAAAGTCTGTTCAATACCTACATCGTAATATGCATCTGCTTTTCTGTTAAAGCAATTCATCTCGAGATTGTCACAAGCTTCTCAACAAATTCTTTCATCTGTGCTCTAAGAAGATTCATTTCAAGGAGAGGAAAACCATCTGATATCTATTCGGACAATGGTTACAAATTTCAAGGGGGCAGAAAGATTTTAAGACATCTATATAGATAATAGGCTAATTGAGTTTACAGTTGTAAAGTTTTAAGCTATCTCTTCCAAAGATACTTAACTATAAATAGCCATTTATATACTAAAGTTTTCGATATTTTTCGCCTTCACAAATGTTGTTTATCTCATCTTATTCGTTATTTATCATCATCGAATTGTTTATTTTTAAAACACGTTTTTTGTATTATTACTGTTCACTAATTTCTAATATATATTTCGTATTTCTGATTTAATTATTACTTTATTTTATTATAATTATAACTTGTAAGTGTTTATTTTATGGTTTTTCATTTAAATTTAGCTCAATTTTTGTTTATGGTTTTCTTTTTTGCATTATCTTTCCTAATGCATTTTCCTTTTTTTTCTCGTAAATAGGCTGATGCTGTATTTGTATAATCATTTATTGATTACATAATTTGTTATAGTTTTTCATTTGAAATTAGCTCCATTTTTGTGTCTGGTTTTTATTTTTAAGTATATTTCCTAATGTCTTTGGCATCTTTTTTTTTTTTTCAAAAAATAGGCTGATGCTGTATTTGTATGATAAATTGTTGATTACTTGATTTGTTATAGTTTTTCATTTGAAATGAGCTTCATTTTTTGTGTCTCGCTTTCTTTTTTCAGTATTTTCTTGGAATTTTTTTTTTTCAATAATTTGTTTCCTCACATGATTGAGCTTCCTTTTTATGCCTGTCCTGGCATTCAGTTTTATAGTTTTCCTCTGCTTAGTTGTCATTTTGCCTTTTTTTTTCAGCGTTTTCTGTCATGCCTCGAAGAGGCCGTGGAAGACTCACTCCCCAAACCGCTAGGCATGCTTATATGACTCGCCGCAGGTACAACACCCTAATCCTATTTCTCCTGTTCCCACTGAATATATCATTGAGGCCGGGAAATAATCTGCCCTAACTGCTCAGTCATGTAATTCCCTATTGTAAACTGTTGGTAGGTCCTGCTGCCACCAAGGGAAATATTTTCATCCTGCTTTGTCTTCCTTTCCATATGAAATCCAGGAATCAATGACCTCAAACGGTGTAAAGGCTAAGTACTTCCAGAATAACATTCGGAGCTACAATAGTTCTTTGGTTTTAGCTTCCATGGGTGCGCAGGTTGATGTTTTATTTTATTTTTTCTGGACGAGGGTTTTTGTTACCGACTCCATGGACAAATTTATCATTTGACTAGGCCCTTCACCCTTTATGCCAAAATTATCTTGGCTCCTTCAGATACCAACCTTCCCTTCATTCTGAAGAGGCGTCAGTTTCCACTATGATTGGCTTTTGCCATGACTAAAAATAAGGCTCAAGGCCAAACCTTTGCTAGAGTTGGTCTCTTGCTACAAGAGTTTGTGTTTACGCATGGACAGCTCTATTTGGCTTTTTCACGTGTACGAACTTTGGATAGCATACGTGTAAAGTTGAACCCACATATATATGAAACTAGAAATGGTGTTTTTAATGAGGTCCTTTAAATGAATTCCTGTTTTTAATTATGAGGTTTTCGAACAAAAATCAACTGTTGAAATTCATATTTTATGATAGTAGAATTATCGATAGAGTCGAATTACAGTTTGTTATATGATATGCCTTAGGTCGGGAAATCAAAACATGGTCGAATCATTGTGTGTTGAATTAATGAGGTTATATTGTATATATAAAACTATATATGTAATTATAAAGCACAATATGGATTAAAGATTATAAACATAAGATAAAAAAGAGTGTAAACCCAAATAAATAATAGTGTCTGACGTGTCACACACTATTTATTTATTTGAATTTGGTCTCAATACCTTGTGTTTTAACTAGAAATGTAGTTTTGATGTCCTCTGAATCAATTTATTCCTTTTATATGTGTCATATTATCTGCAATATAAGTAAATAAAGTTTAATCCACATATATATGAAAATAGAAATGTAGTTTTCAATGAGGTCTTTTAAATTAATTTATTCCTTTAATATGTCGTCGTATCAGTAATATAGTTTTGTTGTTTACAATTTTTTTTTCATTTCAACTATTTTTATTTAAACTTTTCACCAATGCCTATAGTTTCTCACCTGAAAATAATTATTTGTATTATTTGTTAGCTAATAAAACTATTCTCAATTATTTTAATATTTGTTGTTTCCTTTATTTACTTATTTTACTCATTGTTTTATGCATTAATGTTCTGCATTTGTGAACTGGGCAGTCTAATATTCTGTTAATTTTAAGGTTTGTTGTTGGTGATAGGATTCCATTTTCATTTTGACATAAAAATATATAAGATCTGCCTGAATGTATATACTTCACTTAGAAAGTATTTTCACTAGGCCTTATACTTGATATGCTGCCTCTAAAGAATCAGATTATACCCATTGCAATTTTTACGGCACTCTCTATACTCTCAATATCTCAGTGGGCCCTTCTGGTAAACCCGGGGCGTTGCCCGGGTCACTCCGCTAGTCAATACAAAACCATGAATACAAATGACAATGGAATTTCTTTATGAATAACTAATCTCGTGGAATTTTATACCACCATCAGCTCCTCATTTCGGAGGACTCTGAGAGGCAAACATAAAGAGTGTTGAAAATCATCTAAAAAGAGTGAGCAAGATGTCCCTGCTGAATCTGAAGAATTCGCAACTCTACTGTTCCAGATTGAGGCGTGCTTGAACTCTCGGCCTCTAGTGGAGCTGAGTCCAGATCCCAGCGATCTGCAGGCGTTGACGCCGATACACTTCTTGATTGGAACCTCTATGATTGACATACCCGAAGTTAGATCTAATATCGAAATTAACTTGACATGGAGACAAAATGAGAGACATGTTCTGGACAAGATGGTTAAGGGAATATATAAATAATTTACAACAAATAAAAAAATGAAGATAAGTACAGAACAACATCGAGGTCGACCAACTTGTATTAATTAAAGAAGATGGCCTTCCACCTCTAATATGGCGGCTAGCTAGAGTCATCGAGGTATACCAAGGAGGCGATGGTCGAGTGCGAGTCGTACTTGTCAAGTAGGCAAAAGGAGTCAGCCGTCGACCAATCACAAAACTTGCTCCTATCCCATTCTAATTTAAAGCTGAATTATAGTCGAGCGCCGGGGCAGAGTATGTTCACTCCTAATATGTAATTTTGGTTACTTTAGCTGAATATGCAAATTTAATTATATATAACCGACAGTTGGACAAATAAATTAGTGTTTGTTGTCAGTCTTCGAATCAGTCTAGTTCTTTGAGTCTGTGCGCCAATTAATTAGCGTTAGGAAACTCACATAGTCGAAGAGGATTGACGGTGCTCATGTAGTCAGAAAGTTTTATAAAGAATCGAACTGCTTTAATTCAAGGGTAATAATCAGCGTAAAAGGCCTGGCCTATTTAGATACAGTCCACGCTCTGCCAAACCAAAACTTAAAATACTAGCCAGGCTTATAGAGAAGGGAAGTGGCAAGGATTCCTAGCTATCGATAATAGGCCCTCATCCGCTACCGCCTAATATATATATCTATATAGGAGGCGGAAAAAGACCAAAACCAGTCTGAGGTCGTAAAATAGCTCAATAATGGCTGTAATATGGACTCTCAGTTCTGAGTCATGTTACCAAAGAGATCCACTAACTAAGAATCAAAAATGAGCGTCATAAGAGAACTATAGCTACTCGGCCATCCAATGAAATCCATATGCGCCTGGAATAACTGTTCCAACAGAATCTGTGTATCGAAAGTTCGGAGAGGCGGTCTTTATGCAATATGGTCAATTATTGCATCTTTTCAATTATAATTGAAATAATACCCACTTTAATTGACGTACATACAACATAACACTTTTATTCAGGATCAGTGGCAAAGATTTCTCAATGAGTCTTTATCTGTAAATAATATGGGACTAGCTTCCAGCACACTAAATGCTTTTTTGTTGTTGTTGTTTTTGTTGTTTTCGTGAGGGGGGATTTAAAGTCTCAGGTGAGTCTATTTATAGAAGCGTAAGCCTCTGCATATGTTTGAGGGAGGCACAATGGCTGGATAAAAATATAAGAAAATTAGGTTCTTGAGCCTCATTTGAATTCTTTCAGGATTCATCTTTAAAAACAGATTCCTTTTTGAAAGCTTTTATATAACTTGCTTCTCTGTCTGTCCGTCTGTCTGTCTGTCCACAAATCTTGTGAACGATTTTCAATAAAATTCTAGAGCACGTAGGAATCTGAAATTTGGTACACTTTTTAGAACCCGATGACATTGCAAGGTGAAAAATTTCAGACTTCTGGGTTTTCAGGGTGGCACGGAAAGGACAAATTTCCTAATTGTCTTTATAAATTTGTAAATTAATTTTAATATACTTCTAGATCATATAGAAGTATTAAACTTTTAACATTCACTCAGTAAAATGAACAATGCAAGTGTACAAATTTTCATACTTCAGGGTGGTCTGAGTGGCCAGAAATGAACAAATTTCTATATTTCTTTTTAAGTCTTGTGTTACGCCCTTTACACTGACCAATCCGCCGCGAGCAGGCCTCCGTTATATTTAAGACCTAATTCCCAGCGAACTTTTGATTCTAAGTTTTGTAAATTCATGACTAAAAACTAACTAAATAATAAGTAAAAATACATTTTAACAAAGTTTCTATTCGAATGCACTAAAAAGGAGAAAATAAAATATTGTATCTTCTCTCAATGAGCAATTATATGTTAAAATAAAAGCGGCGGGGGACGATCATATTTAGAGAAGAGTTTTACCTCTTCTATAGCAAACACTTATAAAAATCGTTAATCAGCTGCTACATATTAAATCACATTAGGTTCGAAATTCATGGTAATCGTTCCCCGCCGCTTTTATTTTCATTAAGATACATCTAATTGCTCAATGACAGAAGATACAATGTTTTATTTTTCATTTTCAGTGCATTTAAAAAATATATATATTTTTAGAAATGTATTTTTACTTATTAACTATTTACATGGTGTTCATCCACAAGGAGCAGATTCTGCAAAATAATCTTTTACAGTGATTATTTAGAGGATCGGCCCTGATCCAAGTGAACATGTTTGGAAAGCTTCAAGGAAGTGCTAAGAAGTTCTCAGCTAGTTTTCCTGAATTTTTCGCAAACTAAATTATATTTTTGAGGTTGAGAATTATTTCCTAAAGACCTCCACCATAACTTGTGAATCAGCATCAAGGTTTTGAGAAAATTATGTGCTCAAAGAGGTGACCATATTCTTATTACCTGGAGTCTGTTTATTTGAAATGATTTGAATATTTAAAATTCTAATATCTTCAGGATTATAGATTCCTTAAAAATTAAATTGATTTTTATTTAATAAATTTAATTATTCTTGAAATTTATTTGGCTGAATTTGTATATATAATAAAATCTTAATATTAATTATATATAAATATATGCGATCCCACACAAAAATTATTTACAAAATTATCTACTTATATAATTGCCTTATTCTGTCTGTGTGAAGTTCACGGATAGATTTTGGTCAGAATGGATAAAATAAAAAAAGTGTCAAGGGATGGGAATCGAACCCACACCTTCCGCTTACCGGGCAGATGCCATGACCACTAGGCTACCCTGGACATATTTTTACGTTCATAAAGTTAATATATGATGCCAATATCTTATATATATATAATGAATGTTTGTGTGTCTGTATGTCCGGTAAACAAATTCGCAGTAGTTCACTAATTCAAACCAAAATTTCCATACATAGGTAAAAGAATACGGGGAAGACGATAGGCTATTTTAAAAAATATATAAATCAATTATTAAAACTATATATTCAAATTATTCAACTTAGCTCACAAACAGCGCCCTCTAGAACGCGTGGGGATCTGACGGCGGCGCGCGCCCATTGGCTGCTTTATACTCTTTACTTTTGTTTAGCTTTTAAATAACATATTTTTTCTCTACTTTGCCTATTTTTATTACTGTTTTATACTCTTTTCTTTTGTTTAGCTTTTAGAGATCTGAGATGCCTCCCAAGAAACGCAAACCTATTGGAAAAGTCCTACCAGAAGTGAGTAAAAAAAGAAATGTGCGAAGTGCTGAGACTGCTGTGCAACGTGAGCATCGTCTTAGGATTAATCGAGAAAGGGCCAGTACTTCGAGAGCGGCGGAATCCGTGGGACAGCGTGAGAACAGGCTTCAATAAGATAGAGACAGGGTCAGTACTTCGAGAGCGCAGAAACCCCACAAGAACATACGGCCAGGATTCTGAATGTCAGGGAAAGAACTTTGGCCTCACGAAACTCGCGTGATAGACTTTCCAATTTACTTTTAGAAGGTTTTAATTATGATTAGTGCAAAAATTACGAACAACACCCAATGATATTGCTGTATCATGTTTGATTATCAGATACAAAATTATAACGGGAAAAATTCCAAAAAGCAGAGACCACGGGTGAAACCAGTTCATTATTTTGTATGCAGGAACAAATTCTAACAGAAAAACATTCATTCGAGCAGAAACAAAAGCCAGATCATCTTTTCTA
>CP092866.1:75075373-75127458 GCA_030710605.1 Cordylochernes scorpioides | reverse complement strand
TTCCTGTTCTAGAAAAAGTCCTGCTCCATTTAAGTGCTAGCTGGGGTGAGCAGTTTCCTATCCGCGCGAAACGTCCGAGTCCCAAATTACTTGGTGGAAAGAAAAGTTTCCTATTCTCGCGGACACTTACTCCGTCAATATTTTTAGATCGGAATATCAGGTCGGTTTTTGAGAAAGTCCTAATCTCCTCTTGCTATCTGAATTGGAAATGATACCGTTCAATTCACACACCTCAACTGCTATGTGTTCTTAATACGTTCCTGTCATTGTGAAGGTCCTGCCTCAGTGACTGCCTCGAGAACTAATAGGTCGCTGCCCTTGCTAAATTCGCGCTTCCTGGATAACCAGCTGGGATCAAGAATTCCTATGTCTCTTCGCTAAAGTCTTCTCTCTGAACTTTAATCTTGGCTAAATATATCGCTTACCTCGTTATAGCCTGCTCAGTGAGTTGTTAACTGTGGTGAATTATCCCCTGTCCTCTCCAAGGTGTCATCCATTAAATATCTTGCTGGGTGAACATGCCTTTTTCCTTGCGAAATTGCTGCTTTGTGAACTGCTACTTGGTTGTGTCCCTTTTTCCGCGCAAGCCCTCATTTACTGTACTTATAGATGAGAAGTAATGTTCAACTACCTTCTTAAAGTATTGATAACTGAGCTGCTATCTGGAATGAGCATGTCGCTGCCTCCAAAAGGCTTTGCTCCTTGAAACTACTCTATATGGTGAACAGATAGCTGTTACATGAAAGTCCAGTTTCCTTACCTGCTATCCTATGTTAACTAGTCTCTGACTCCAATAAAGTTCTTCTATCAGAAATGCTTACCTGGTTGAACAGATCGGTGCCCTTTCGAATTTTTCACTACGAAATACTTCTTGGTTTAATAAGTACTATCCTCAACAGAGTCCTGCTCCCTGAATTGATAATAGAGATGAAAATTCGCTGTCTTCACGAAGTTTCTTCTCCCTGAACTGAAAGTTACGTTGAACAAGTCATTGTACGCTAACGAAAGTCCTATTCTCAGTTGAACCGCCCATATGGTGAATCTTAACCTGTTTTCGCGAAATTACAGTCAACCTTTCTTCTATACAGAAAATTTGGTACTGAACACTACATTTTGCAGAACTAAACTAGTTTATCTACTCGAAGAATAACTGCGATCTGCCCTGCTGAGCAAGTTGAATGACCTTCTATTTTGACGATATTAATG
Organism: Cordylochernes scorpioides; assembly: GCA_030710605.1. Taxonomy (NCBI): domain Eukaryota; kingdom Metazoa; phylum Arthropoda; class Arachnida; order Pseudoscorpiones; family Chernetidae; genus Cordylochernes; species Cordylochernes scorpioides. The sequence continues at coordinate 75,126,252 of CP092866.1, read as the reverse complement.
GAAATCTTTTGAACCAGCTCAGAGTATTTCGCTACGAAAATTGTAAAATAACTGTTATAGCCAGGTAGCTGGGTGAATATATTCCTATTCTAGCGAGAATCAAACAACCGTCCTGCTTTCGGGAATTAATGGGCATTCCCACTTACGAATATCCAGTCAACTCTCCTGATAACCAGAATGGAAAAGTTTATCAAATATCGAAAGTACTGCTGGCCTTTGTGAACCCATTTTTGTTCTCGAGAAAGCGCCACCACCAGTCCTGGTACCTGGAGCTTCCAATTTCTTGAACTCGCGAATATTCTGTCACTCGACCATATAGTTTATATGGAGATTTCAAGAAGGCATGACTTCCTATCGCTTCAGGCTTAGCAAACAAGAGCATCTGGATTAATTCTCATTGGAGCTCCTAAGAAAGGTAAATTCCCATTTTTCAATTTAGTGGGCTGTTATATATATAACATAGTATTAATTGAACAAGTAAAATATTTAATAAGAGAAAAATATTAATATATGACAACCACCATTCAGTTTGATCTTAAAATTATTTTTACATCTACTTGAAAATAAATTATATGATTATCAAAAGTAAGAAATAGTGAGTAGTAAAACCTTCTTGCAAATTTGAACACTACAAATAAATGGAAAAGAATATTACTTTCATTCAAATCATTAGAACATAAATAATTTTAAAGATTCGATTATTTAAAATTCTTAAGAGTATTGAAGTCTGCTACAAAACAGTACCCATTGTGTCGATTTAGAATAATCAAGTAATGTGTAATAATGAAAATAATTGCGTTTTATTGAATATTATTGTTTTTTGAAATGATAAATATTAGAGTAAAAATAATTAATCCTATTTTATAAACTATTATTCAATAAATATGTCTATGAAAATTTATAAAAAGATAGATCTTTCAAAATTATTTGATACAGAACAACTATTTCTGAATTAGATTTATTGGGCTCCTTAATACACATCATTTTGTTATGAGAATATTAAATTTGCAGATGTGCCAAGTTGAAAGGTGTTAATATAATTTGTAGATTATTCTGATAAACCACTTATAAGGTTCTATTTGAATTATATTTCGGCCTATTTACTCACAATGAGTAGAGAAAGGTATCGAGGGTGTGCTATTGACTTCTTTAGGTAAGAACTATGGTTTGGGATATATATTTGATCATTTTAACACATATATTTATATATGTAATAGTGAATATATGTTTATTAAAATCTATTTAAAAATAGCATTACCAAATCTTCATCTTTTATTTTTTTTTTCAAATTTCTATTAAGAAACTACAACAACAAAAAAATAAATGATTATATTGTGGATTATATATAAACTTCTAAATTTTAAAAATCGGTGTGGGGTTTGAGTAGTGCAGATAATTATTGTACACAAAAAAAATAATACACACATTTTATTCCTAGAACTTTGATGATGTTTCAGCAACACCTAGTAATAGCAGTAGAATTCCCGGACGCTGAGAGTGCAGAATGAAGGCTTTACGTGGATGTAATTCGTGACCCTCCTGACTTCCAACTGAGGGGAACATGTTTCTGAATCGAGAAGTTGCTGCTACATTGTTCGCTAGCCAGAATGAAAGAAAAACACTCCTGACAACAGTTCTGAACCCTATCTTCTCGCCGTGGTAGACAAGTTCCTGTTCAGGTGAGGAGATACAACCTGAATTTTTAGCCAAAACTACAGATTTACCAGATACCAGCTGAACTGATTTTTAGAACAAAAATACTACTAACTGATAGCTAGCCAAAGTTGACAATTTTTTAATCAAAAAGTTATTTCTGGCTGACCGCGCTGGCCAAAATATTGACCAATCTTTGATCAATGCAAAATTATAAATGTTGTCTGTATTAGGTTAATTTGATTTTAGTGATTTTCTATATTATTGAAGGTGCTTGTGTTTGACCCACAGTTGGATGTGGATGTGTTTTTAAAAACGTTACTTTTCTTCTGCCTGACAGGCTACACAGAATGTATTTATTAATCTGGAATCATAACATCTTAACTAATAAAAAAAAGTAATATTCACTGGTTCAATGTCTTCAAGATGAGAATATGGCTCTCTTGAGCTACACATGTGGACAGTTGCACCACTATCCAAGCACCATTAATTCAGATCAAGTTGTTCAAATATTCGATTCCCAAGGATGCAACGATCTCACCTTTAGGAGTCCTGCACTTTCTTTTTCTGCAATCGGCAGCTTTATGTTCTTTTTTTTTCCCGCAGAAGTGGCAGTTAAATAGGAATCCCTTAGCCTTTGGCTTCGATGTGCTGGGTAAATTCTTTCTTTCTGAATTTCCAAAGAATGCTTCTTGCACAGAATTGGATGTGCCGTTAAATTCAGTTTTTTTAATTTATCTCTCCAGTAATTTCACTTTTAAAGTTTCAAAGCTTGGCAATTTGTCCCAAGTTTCTTCTGCAGTTATAAGCCCTTCATACCTTTCGGGAACGCTACATGGTAAAAGGATCGAAAGAAAGTCTTCTAGGACTTGAGCCTCCATTTCACTCAACTTGTGAGCCAAACTGTTGAACTTATTTAGGTAATCCCGCAGCCCTTCTTTAGGATTCATTCTTAAATGAATCAACGTTTTGTCAGGAAAACCTTCGTTGCAAGACCTTTCGGCTGATGCCCTTATTTTAAAATCTTCCACGCTTCTGCAGAAGTTTTGCACTTTTTCACATGTATTAATTCTGATGAGATCAAACATAGAATTATCGTAGCTAGCGCCTTCCGATCATCCCTCTCCCATTCAACGGATTCTACCTCGGTTTCAGGCGCAATTTTTTAAATGTTATTTGTATATTCCCAAAGTTCGCAATGAATTTAAATCATTTTCATTTGTATCTTCCATGTTTCATAATTTTCAGAATTAAATTTCTCTATTTGATAAATATTTGACATTTTTGAATCCTTACTTGATGCTACAATTTATTCAACGTATTCCTGGGCCCATAACCTGTTGAAAAAGGAAGGGAGATAGGAAAAGGAACTGATCACCGGAGAATTTTATTGAACGGTAACCACAACTTAAAAGTAAAAGTTAGGTTAGCAAAACAACAACACTAACTAAGACATATATTTAAATTCAAATAAATACAACAGAATAACAGGTCACTGGTCAATGACAATGATTCTTATATTTCTATATTTATAAATCAGGGAGAATTGTCATTTCAACACAAACAATTTTTTTTAATTCTAAAAAATGATAAATAATCAATATAATCCGTAAACATTTTCAAAATGATATTAATATATGGTCGTAAAAATTACAAATAAGGAATAGCATGTATATGTGCTGTTATGAGAGAAGAAATAATTCCTTTCTTAATATATAATTGAATTAATCTAAATGTTGAAATTAAGAGTTCAATCTTGAACCTCTCAAGAATAAAGTAATCATTGAAAGGTTTTATAAATAAATTATAGTGAGATCACTTAATTTACATTACATTATTTACATAACCAACTTCAACGGAAATTCTATACACTCCTCACGCTGAAAAATATTCACACTAAGGAGAAGCCAGGTGTAAAAGGTTTTGCATGTTTTGAAAGGGAATTAATTCATCATCATGATAAAAATATCTCTGCAGGACTATGTTTTTCTTTTATGAAAATGATCAAATAGTATATATCAATTACGAACTTTTTTTATTTGGTAATTTTTTATTTTATTTTGCTAGAAATGTACTTAAAAATGCTGGTGCATCTGGCTGGGCAAGGAAAAAAATTGTCAATGTATAAATATATTCTAGGAATTTCCATGTGTTTAATAAAGTTTATTGACTTAAATATATATTTTCAACCTTTCCTATAAAATATTTATTGAGAATAATCCATTAATTAACATGTTTGAGAAACTTTGAACTAATATTCTTATGAAATGTGTTATTATGAAATATTGATATTGGAAACATATTATCTACTAGCGGATGTGTACCCGGCTGCGCTCGGGTTTTATCCTAGTTAAAATTTGCCTAACGAATATATTTGATAATAATACTCCGGAACACACAGTATATAATGATAATAATATTCGTTACATTATATATTTATATAATATATAAAATATATTTTTCGAGAAAACATATCCTCTCTCTCTACTGAATAGAATTTTAAAAATATATATATAAATGAAAATATCTAGAGATATACTACATGATCTTAGCCAAAAGGCCGAGAAACGATATTTTATATATAGAGATGACCTGGCTTCGTGTGTTTTCTGCTCGAGTGAATGCTTCGCTTGTAGATTTTGTTCCTGCCTACTAATAATTATTATCTGGCTCCGCCCGTGGACTGCTTTAGCGAATATTCCCCCAAAGAATTTTGTTTATGTCAATAAAGCATGATACAGCAATATTGTCATTATCATTTCTGACTAAATAAATATTGTTGCTCAGTACTTGGTTAAAGTGCGACAAAAAACTCTTCCAGATTTAAATCTCTGTCCTGTTCAAATTTCAGCGAGATTAGTTGCATATTGAGGGCGTGCATAGCCGACAAACATATATATATATATATATCCACAGAAGCAATGGGCGCCTCTCCCGTCAAAATAAACGTCAAAAACTGACGCCATCCATTCCCGGCTTCGCCTGATTTTTACCCGAGTAAAATATTGCCTAACAAACATTTGTTAAAACGATTCTAGCAAACATCCAATCCCCTACTGAGTCTATACTTGTCTATACTCTCAATAATTTGAAGATTTTCCCGTTCCTTAAAAAATACTCGATAAGTTGAAAAAAATCAGTATTAATTGGTCCACTCGGTAATTCGAGGAATGAGTAGGAATTGAAGGAATAGTATCTTGCCACAAACGAAGATTTGTAAATAACTGTATTTAGCGAATGTACCCAGGTTTTATCCGAGTAAAAGTTTGCCTAACGAACATTTGTTAAAACGATTCTAAAAACATCAAATCCACCTATATATTGATTTATAAACGTATGTAAATATAAATATTGTTATATGCGTTTAAATATATTTTTGAAACACATAATTTTTTGAAAACATTTATTAATTTTTAAATAAAATATATTGTCACGTTTGTGGATTTTATAATTAATTATTTCTTTTTTTCCTCAATGAATTATGTATATTAATTTAAAAATTCATTTTTGTTATCATCATCACAAACAATGTAAATATTTTATATAAACAAACGATAATAAACATAAACAACAATGTAATTTGCATCTTCATATATAACAACAACAAATTAAATTAACAATATAAAAATAAATTTTAACATTACATTTTAACATTAAACACAAAAACGTTACAATATTTTCTTCAAATATATATCAATATTAAAATGCCAAGTTTTTTTACGTCATTGGAATATTATATTACTAAATTCTCAAATTGAATTTATTATACTTGGAACCCATTTTAAGCATTGTTACAATTTATAAATATAATTTCACCAGATGCCGCGAGAGGCGCTGCTTGCGAGTGAAAGTAGAAAATTTGCAAATAAAATTGCAAATAATATTTATTTCAAATCAAATTCAAACCTAAAACCTTCCCAGTAGTATAGTAAATATATATATATAACCTCCTAAAGTTTCATGGTGATTGGATAATCTTACCTTTAAAAAACATTCATCGTGTAAACAAACCACGTGTAAATTATTAACCAATAAAATTCATTTATCGTCGCGACCAGTGCTGCGCCCAAGCGGTACAAGGCTGGAACTAACGCATTTTGGTTAATATTTTTAAAAAAGCACATTAACCTTTTTAGTTTTTGAATAGCCTATATGTTAAACGAAATCTTCAGCTACCTACATGCGGAATTTAATAATGATTTATTTTGTAGATTTTGCGCAACGCGATAACAAACATCGATTTTGGATTTCATTTTTATAGATATTATCTATATCAGCCATCGTAATATAAAATGAAAAATACCTTTTTGTTTATAATATATATTATTACAATGATAATTTCATCATGTTCTTCACATGCGTTTTTCTCATGATTAGACATAATATTTTAGCGCTATGAAGTTCATAAAGTACCATTGGGCTGTATGTTAAAGGAGAAATGACCACCATCTTCGTCATTCCCGGCCTGTCCTAATGCCACAATGCAGTTAACTCTCTCAGGATGGAGTCGGAATGCTCTCCAAGTTACGTGGAGTCAGGTTAGTTGAAAACTTCATCCCTTCTTTGAAACGCTGCTGTGTATACTAACAATAGTGCTGACCTCTCATGATATTATGAAAAGAAAAAATGACCTAAGATACAAATAAATATTTATTTGCATCAATTTTACAATTACAGTGTTGAGTATTACTTAAAACCCTGTAATATATGACAGCAAAAAAAAAAATAATATTAAAACTAATGCGTGATTATAAATTTCAAGGAATATTCTGTATTCAATATATCTTTCGTTAAAATAAATATATATATTAATAATGGGGCCACCCCCAAGAATATATTTACCAACTATAAAGTTGATTTTGATTGATAAACATTTATTCTTCTGCATTTCTTCTATTTCAAAGAAGTACATTGAAGTGTACCTCTTTAAAACGTGCGATTATTTTTAATTAGCCCTTTAAAATATAGGTTTCGCAATATCTTCAATTCTGATTTTTGAAACATATCATTTAACGGCGAGTCACACGAAAAAAAATTCACTTTAATTATCTCTGGTCATTTAAGGGGCATATATATAACTACATATTATAAATTATATCATTAAAGATGACTAAATAAATTAAATTCTAGAGTTTCTTTAGAACGAGTGAAATACTATAACTCTAGGTCCATGACACACGAAATGGCAAAAAGCCTGAATATAAAATATATAATAAACCTGAAGCCTTTCTTGGATGTTTTCTTTATTTCCAAAATATGAAACCTCACTATCCGAAAAATATAAAAATATTGATTCGTATATATATATATATGAAAGAAAAGTGCATATATTTCAAATCTTTTTTGACCAAATATCAAAAAAATAAAAAACTTTGTTCAAAATATTTGTATGGAACATGATCACTACATCTCCCCTGATACCAGTAAATTCTCACTTTTGCTCTTTTTTTATCTTAAAATTTTTCAATGCTTATTGCATTCTTATTATTTTCTTTTTAATTCCGTATATCAGTAAAATATGCCTTGAATTAAAAGTAATTAAGGTAAAGTATATTCAGCCTTTATATATATATATTTTTAAACTATCTAACGCTAATTTAATAAATAATATATTTAAGAAAACCTATGTCTAAGCTTGCGTTTTATAAGTATGATTGTTGGGAAAAAACCGGAAAAAATATCAATCAACCGCTAGCCAACTAACAATCCAGAAAGGCCGCGCTATATAGGCAGATATGTTAATTTGCATAGACAATACTAAAATTCTATGCAAACATAAGTTTTGACACTTCATCTTCAAGTAATACTTGGCAGTTTATCCGTTTCAGTTGAATATAAATAAAGAGGAATGTGTTCAGAGCTAGTTTTAATTAGTGAAAGGGCTATTCACATTGGTTTGAAAATTTTCTTTAATTGTGTTTGGCCTAGAATTGTTATAATTTTGAATATCTATAAACTAATTCAAATAAAACATATTACATATTTTAACTTTTATTAGTTTTTTGGTTAATAATTATTTTCATATTGTATAGAAATGCATAAGACACATCAGAGCGCCTTCTCTTTTGAGAATTCAAAACTATTATAGAAGCGTATGATTCTTTAAAAAATTAAAGAAACAACAATTTTCTATTGCAGCCAAAAATTGTATTATTTTTTAAAAAATCATACGCGTCTATAATACAAGGGTCACTCCAAAGGTTTTTGAAATCACTATTAAATATTTAAAATGTTGAAAAATAAATTATGCCATTAAAATCTACATGTATTTTTTACCCAACATATACATTTTCATAAAATAGTAAAAACAATGGCTCATAGAGGGCGCGCCTTTGTTCAAAGCGGCAGCGGTAATTTCTAAACATTACAGCAGACACAATGGAGTTGACTAGGGAAATTTTACGCGTCATGATCTTTTATTATTATGAAAATAATTAAACGTGTGAAGAATCCCATGAAAGTTTGTTGAAACCATTAGGAGATAATTTCCTTCCTTTAGAATAGATTTTAATTGGTTTAATGAATTTATGTTGGGAAAAACCAACCTTGAAGATGAACCTCGTTCAGGTCGACCACCAACATCAGTGACCCAAGAAAAAAATTAACTGGTAAGATATTTACTTAGAGAAGATCGAAGAATTATGTATCATCTGTTAGAGAAAGATGTGGGCAATAGTAAGGCTGCAATCAACACAATCATTAATGATATTTCAAAATACATGAAACTTTTATTAAATGGGTACCTCACAGCTTGACTGAAGACCAAAAACTTTATCGCCTTAGATGGTGTAATATCATGTTGAAAAAGTTTTATGATGGCAAATCAAAGTCATTTTTAAATATCATTACAGATACGGAACTTGGATTCAGAATTTTGATCCAGAAACAAATCAGCAATCTACTCTTTGTTGCTCTTCAAAAGCACCACCTCTTAAGAAAGTTCGCAGAGCTCGAAGTGTTGGAAAACAAATGGTTGCTTTTTTTTTTATAGAAAATATAGTTTCATTGCTATTAGTAATTAGTATACATCAAAATACCTTCCAGAAGTATTCGAAAAATTCAAGCAAAGCAGACCAAGAGTTCTACTTAAAAGAGTCCTTCTTCACCATGACAATGCAAGTCTGCACACCTGAGCCCAAAAATTTGACTTTTTAGCCAAATATGTTGTCCAATTAGTCACTCAACCACCATATTCACCTGACCAAGCACCTTTTGACTTTTTTATTTCCAAAATTTAAATTTTTGTTGAAACAGATATATTCGACACTGATGATCAAGCACTTTAAGCCTTTATCAATGCCGTAAATTCCATCCCCGAATTTAACTAGTGTAAGTGCTTCGATAATTGGTTTTCACAGATGAATTCTTGCATAGGCGCTAAGGGTGAATAGCTTGAGAAACTCGGAAAATTTTAAAGTTACAGCTTTAATAAAAATAAGTAATTGCATTATCGTTTATAGTGACCCTTGTAGTTTCGAATTCTCATATAGAAATATATATATTGAAATTTCGCTATAAATTTAGTGTTGGTGTTAAAAGATAAGTTATATATAAGTATTTATTATATTTATTTGAAAAAAAATGAATTGCATGCCCTATTGTACTCCTAAAACTGAATGTTGTTACAGCTTGGCCTTCTTTAAAGGGTAGACGACAACTTGTAGTGTAGACACTACTGCACCTTTGTCAACTATCCAGAAGGGACGTGTTTTATCAATGTCTCATTGCTACGCAGCCCTCTGATGTCCCACTGTTATAAACGTAAAGGCGTTGCCAAATAGCCCGATAACCAGAATGGACGAACTTATATGCTCGATAAAGTCCTGCAACCTGAATGTCTAGCCGAAAAGATGAATTCCTGGACTCGTGATGACGTCTGACCCGATAGCTGACGGGAAAGAGTTCGAGGACACAAGATAATGCTGCCGCATCACAAGCCATCCAGAATAAATCAATTTCTCGACTCGTAGCAGAGGTCATCCCCTTTACAAACTGAACAAGGTAGACTCAAAGCATTGCTCTCAGCAGATGAACCATACAAAGCATTCTACTTCCTAAACTCGGTGGCAGTCCTATCTTCTGAAAGGTTAGCTCGGTTTTACCGACTTGTGAAACGAAAGCCTAGATGGACGAGTTTCTGTAACTAGAAACCTTTGTATGAACGGCATACCTAGGTAAGAATGAAATCGACTCATGATCTGTTGCTCTTTAAACTGTTATTTTCGGTAAATGATTCTCAGGAAGGAACATATTACTCTCGACTGACGCCTGCTTACCAGAATATGGACCGAGCCTTCTGAAAGGAGATACAGCAGGTATGACTATTCTAGACAGCGCGCCATATGCCTGTAACTATCCATTATTGTTTGCGCTGCCATGAAAATATATAAAACTAAAAAATAATATAAAATTTTGTAAAAATGAAAAATGAAATATAAAGATAGAGAATTCTAAAAAATATTTTATTAAAAATATATATAATAGATGAAAGAGAGCTAGGATGGCCAAGTCTTAAATTTTTCACTTGCCTCTCACTCTGTTTGATAAATCCCAATATTATTTTTAAAATTCTGATGATTTTTTTAATATTATTTATAAAATTATTGATTATTTGCTTGATATATGAAAATGTTTTTGATATTGATGTCGTGGTAATAACAATAAAAATAGTTTAGATCAGAATTAGCTCTAATTGAGCTTAAAGAATAAATTAAAAAAAACGGAATTTGATAAAGTACTGCCTCACTTAAGGCGAGTAGATTAAGGAAAAAATAATATTATTTACCTAATTACAAAAGAGAGGTTTGAGCCGGCCAACGGGAAACAACAACAATAGGTTATATAAAGGGAAGTCGCGACATCTGGGGGTAGACTTGATAAAATAGTTTAATCTATAAAATATAATTTGAAATAAAACATTTTTATATAATATATATATATTAACCATTGTCTTATCACATGTAAAACATATTATTGAATGGACCCTTAAGAAATTTCAATTAAAAATATTTTTACCTCATATTCTCAGAAAAAATAAATTAATGTCAAAAATTAGTGAACTCCACAACTAACCATTATTTGTTGGTCAACTCCAAACTAACCTTCCATTTGATAAGACACTATTTAAACCATTTTAGCTTAAATATTTCCAATGAGTGACACTTTTAATTATTCTCCATAATATTCGATATTTCCTTAGGTACTCGAAATTGATGCCTAGAATAGAAACCGGCTTTGTCTCAGGTGACACTCACAACATGGTTCAAAGGTATTATAACCTGAAAATTCGAATAAAAAGTCCCTAAACATCTCTCGTCGCTGTTGCAGTGCCGCACTTTTTATTAGAGAAATTTTCAAAGAAACGGTGAAAAATATATTATCAAATATATATATTAAAAATAAATTCAAACAATCAGTTGAAACATACAGAATTTTAAACATAACCGAAATTAATTTCATTCTAATGTACAGCTCTTAATGCAAGATTGCTATCGTTCCTCAAATTTCTATTTTTCCGCTTTTAATTTAATCTAAAGAGAATGCCTCAATTCAACTAAATAGTTTGTTTCATTTTTAGACTACATTGACATCTTCAGATATTTTCACTGATAAGGTGTGGAACTGACTGCTTCTGATGGCTCATTATTTGTGTGCGTGTTATGCTCTTTCTATCAGATAAATTCTTAATTAATTATGCAGCCCACATCTTTCTTATTCTTTATATTTTTACATTGACATCTTCAGATGTTTTCACTGATAAGGTGTGGAACTGACTGCTTCTGATGGCTCATTATTTGTGTGTGTGTTATGCTCTTTCTATCAGATAAATTCTTAATTAATTATGCAGCCCACATCTTTCTTATTCTTTATATTTTTACATTGACATCTTCAGATGTTTTCACTGATAAGGTGTGGAACTGACTGCTTCTGATGGCTCATTATTTGTGTGTGTGTTATGCTCTTTCTATCAGATAAATTCTTAATTAATTATGCAGCCCACATCTTTCCTATTCTTTATATTTTTACAATGACATCTTCAGATGTTTTCACTGATAAGTTGTGGAACTGACTGCTTCTGATGGCAGACTAAGTTATAAAAATTAAAATTTATTCATTAAGAATAATATAAAAGGAAAGGAAGCCATTAATCCTAGATTGACCATAAACTTCTTCTGAACTATATATTCTTATGAATCATTATTTTAATGAAATATAATATAATAATTATTATAATGTTTATATATAAATTTAAACTATAATATAGGATAACAGGTTTCTCTCTCCTCTCGAAATCCATACCGTCTACACTTCTATCTAGAATGAAGCGGTCTCAGTCCTTGCCAAATATATGTCTTTGGACTGTTAGTTGGGTTTATCAAGTTCCTGCTTTTTAACGTGCTCGAGAGAGAGAGAGTCCTGCCCACATTACTAGATAAATAAAAAAGTCGCTGTCCTTGAGAAATTCGACTCTTTAACTGCTACCTGTATGTGCAGCATCTTCGTACACATTTATTTTTAGCAAATCTTTATTGTCTTAGTAAAGTCTGATACAGCCTTTTATTGTTTATATTCGAAACGCCAAAAAGTGACAAAAACAAATCAAAAAGGGATGATGATAACCTGCGTCTTGCAGATTAACATTTTCATAGAAACATATATATATACATATTTATTGCTAGCTATATATCACCATCTTCACTCTTCAAACACGAAATCTCACAGGCGGTCTCCTCGCTCGAGGTGGGTTCCGCCTTAGGACAGGACCCTCCTCTTTCAAGGCCTCGGGGTCCAGCGAGCGAAGAGGCTCCAATGACTTTCCATCGTCTGTATCACTCTGAACCTCTGAATCTTGATCCGACCGCTGGCTAGTTAGTCCTGGCGACAGCGACTCCATATAACCTCTGTCTCGTACAACCTCCGAGATTATGGCACTGGGACCTGCTCCTCTTGAGTGCTCGGGTTGACGCTCTCCAACTCCACTCTCATCTTCCTCACCATTCCTCCACCTTTTTCTAATTTGATCCCTGTGATAGGCCTTTACCTGTCCGTGGATCAAAATGGTGTAGACTCTAGTTCCCTTCTTGCCCACAATTTTTCCTGGGATCCATTTATCACCACCTCTAAAGTTTTTACACCACACTAAATCATCTATCTGGAATTCTTCCAAATGGGTTCGCCGATCATACTTCATTTGCCTGGCTTGCTGGTCCCTGTTGATATTTATTATTTCAAATATTAATTTTCATTCTATGATTTGATTAATCTGTGGACTGATTTATTCTGTGGTGTTGATTGTGTGTGTATATATATAGGTATTTTCTTTGAGTGAGTGTGGTTGAGAATCTGTGTGGAGACGTATGAGTTTAAATAGAGTTTCTTAAATGTTATCATAGTAATTTATCTTAATTGCTTTTCATACTTTTAATAAAGAAGTTTTAAGTTTAGATAGAGAGTGATTATTAAGATTCTCCCAACAATTGGTAGCAGAGAGCGGTTGAATTTAAATTTATGCAAATCAAGATTAATTGAAAAATTTTTAGAAAAAAGAAAAGATGCAAAATTTTTTTAACTTATCTCCAATAGAAAAATTATCTGATAAGAACTACTTGATCTGGGCAAATCGAATTGAAAGTGAATTACGGGGATTAAAATTATGGAGAAGAATTATAGAAGGAGAAGAGGTGGAAAAGCCGATAGAAACAGACAAGAAATTTGATGAAAAAATGAAAATCTGGGAAGATTGGGATGATGACAATGCCATTGCTAGGAATGTGATGAACCGAACAATGAATGACACTCAAATTTTAAAATATTCAAGTGAAAGAAGTGCCAAGAAATTATGGAATATAATTGGAGAAGAAATGGCATCAAAAAATGAAGACTTGCAGATGAAAAATAGAATAGAATTGTCAAAATTGAAAATGAACGAAGGTGAAACTGTTGATGACTACTTAAATAGAGCAATGATTATAAAGAGCAAAAGCATTCAAGCAGGAGATGAAATAAGAGATAAAGAATTGATCTGTTTTGTTTTGGAAGGTTTAAGAGTAGAATTCGATTTTGACGTAAAAATTATAAAATCTGACAGGCAGAATAATATGAATTCAATAAGACAAATACTGAAGGAAACTGAGGAAAAAATAAAATATAGGAAACAAGAAAAAGTAGAAAAACAGGAGATTGCATCTAAAGCCAAAGAAGGCTGGACGGAAAGAAGAAAATTTATTAAATGTTTCAACTGTGGAAAGATAGGACACATTTCTAGAGAGTGCAGAGGCAAGATCAAATGTTTTAAATGTGGAGGATTTGGTCATAAATCGGAAATATGTAGAAAGAATAAAAGTGAAGAGAATGCAGAGCATAAATATAATGGGCCTAGGAGAGGAGTAAACAGGAGAAATTATAGAGAGTCTACAAGTCATGTGATGGAGACAAGTGAGGTTAATTACGAAGAGGAAGATCAAGGGGATGAAAAAATTAGATGGACAATGGATTCTGGAGCCTCTAGCCATATGGTCAGTAAAAAAGAACTTTTTATAGAATATAAAGAAGAAGAAAGAATAATAGCAACAGCTGAAAAAGGTGCAATAATGAAATCATCAGGAATTGGAGCTATAAGAATGAAATCGAATGTAAATGAAGGGTTCATAAGATTTGAAAATGTTTTGCATGTGCCTAATTTAAAAGAAAATTTATTATCAGTAACCAAAATTATAGATCATGATTTCAATGTGTTGTTCACAAAAAACAAAGCTGAGGTAATAGAAAAAAATGGTGATGTCTTATATGAAGCAAAAAGAGTAGGTGATAAATTTGAAGTTGAAGGAATCCTAAATATGGAAATAGCAAGAAAAGCAGAAGTTGATGATATGCTATGGCATCAAAGACTTGCTCATGTAAATTTTCAAAAATTAAAAGAAATGTATGATAATTCAACTGTATTAGGATTGAAAAATTTACATAATAACAAAGGAAATTGCGAATCTTGTACATTGGGAAAATTACATAGAAAATCTTACAAAAGTATTCAATATAAACAATCTGAAAATATTTTGGATCTATGGCATACAGATATAGTTGGACCTTTGGATGAATCATTTGGATATAAATATTTCATTACGATTGTTGATGACTATAGTAATTTTACTTTCGTTATACCAATTACTAATAAATCTCAAACAGCAGATTCCATAATAAATTTGATAATACAAGAGGAAAGACAGACTGGAAAGAAAGTAAAGAGAATTCGAAATGATAATGGTGGAGAGTATATTTCAAATTATTTGAGGCGATGGTTATCTAGTAAGGGCATCAAGCAAGAATTTACTACTGCTTATACTCCTGAAAGTAATGGAAAAGCCGAAAGATTCAATAGAACCATAGTTGAGTCAGCAAGAACCATGCTAATTGATTCTAAATTACCTTTAAAATTTTGGAGCGAAAGTGTTAAGGTGGCTGTTCATATAAATAATAGAATTAAAATCAAAGAAATGAATACAACTCCTTTCGAGATATACAAAGGATGGAAACCAAACATTGTTTACTTAAAAAGGTTCGGAAGCGAAGCTTATGTTCATATTAGAAAAGAAAAGAGAAAGAAGATGGAACCAAAAGCTCATAAAGGGATCATGATGGGCTATAGTATGATAAGAAAAGGCTATAGAATATATTTACCGGAAATGGATGAAATTCTTGAAGTATCAGACGTTAAATTTAATGAAGCTAAGTTAGGATATTATTTAATGAATAATAGAGGTAGAAATCTTGATGAAAATGAACTTTTCTTTTTTTGTAGAGAAGACAAAAATTTGATTTCTCACGGGAATGAAGACTCTGGTGGTAATAGAGAAGACCAAGCAGAAAACTTTAACATTGATGATGAGCATATTCCTCAAGATGATAATGATATAGATTTGAGTGAAATAGAGGAAATACCTCCTGATGAAATAATTACTCCACGTAGAAGAGGACCAGAACCAGGAATGACGAGAGAAAAGAGAGAAGAACGAGATCTTCGTTTGAGAGAAACCGAGGAAGAAGAACTCATAAAAAAGGGAGTGAGGAGATCTGAAAGATTAAGACTAATAAAGAATAAGGAAATTGTTTCTGATAGGACTTATGAGATTAAATGTCCGAAGGATTACCAAGAAGCGCTGAATTCTGATGATAGAAAACAATGGATTAAAGCCATGGAAGATGAGATGCAAAGGATTAATAAGTTAAAAGTTTGGAGATTGATAGACAGGCCTAAAGATAAAAAATTGATCAAAAGTAGGTGGATTTTTTCAATCAAGAAAAATAGTGATGGATCAATTAAAAACTTCAAAGCGAGGCTAGTAGCTACTGGATATGATCAAAAACTGGGTAGTGATTACCACGAAATTTATTCTCCAACAATAAGACCTGAGACCATAAGAATTCTAATAAAAATAGCTGCAATGAAAAAAGTTATTCCTCAGCAAAAGGATGTTCAAACAGCCTTTTTATATGGTGATTTGGAGGAGGAAATATTTATGCTTCAACCTCCTGGATATGAAAAGGGAAACAACAAGATTTGTTATCTAATGAAAAGTATTTATGGCCTCAAACAAGCAAGTAGAATGTGGAATAAGAAATTAGATGAATTATTAACAAATGCAGGAATGAAACAATCTGCGAATGATCCATGTTTATATTATTGCAATTTTAGAGATCATTTCTTATATCTGGGAATTCATGTGGATGACATACTAAGTGTAGGATCTGGTGACGATTTTGAGGGAAATATTTGGAAAAAGATAAAAAGAGAGATAGATATCACGGATTTAGGAGCAGCAAAAAACTTTCTTGGAATGGAATTTGAATATAGGGATGATAGTATTTTTATAAATCAAAAGAAATATGTTGAAGAAATATTGGAAACCTATAATTTGCGTGATTGCAATCCTTCTAAAACTCCGTTATGTATTTCTACAAATTATGATTTATTTGAAAATAGTAAATCGATTGATCAAAAATACTATCAAGAAATTGTTGGAAAGTTAATTTACATAGCAACTAGAACTAGACCGGACATTTGTTATGCTATAAGCAATATGAGTAGATTTAATAAAGATCCTAGAGAGGTTCACATGAATGGATTAAAGAGGATATTAAGATATTTGAAGGGAACTATGAATTATGAATTGATTTATTCTAGGGGAGATTCAAGTATTGTGACTTTTACTGATGCGAGTTGGGACAGAACAGCTGATGCGAGATCGTATTCTGGTTTTGTTATAGAAATGGGAAACAACTTACTTAATTGGAAAAGTAATAAACAAAGAAATGTTGCCTTGTCAACTGCAGAGAGTGAATTAGAAGCCTTATCTGAAGGAATTAAAGAATTGATTTGGACACGTAACATCTTTGGAGAAATGAAAATTGATTTGAAAGATCGAATTACTGTTTATTGTGACAGCCAGAATGCTATTTCAATGATTAAGTCAAAAAATATGAAAGCAAGTACGAAGTACTTGAATAGAAAGTGTCACTTCGTAAGACAAATTGTGGAAGATGAAGACATTGAAGTTTTGCATGTCCCTTCCGAAGAAATGAAAGCGGACCATCTTACCAAGAGTGTGGATGCTGTCAAGATTAAGAACTGCCTAAGTGGTGGAGTTACTTTTTGAGGAATGAAAATTGAAGATTTGAAGGGGAGATTTGTTGATATTTATTATTTCAAATATTAATTTTCATTCTATGATTTGATTAATCTGTGGACTGATTTATTCTGTGGTGTTGATTGTGTGTGTATATATATAGGTATTTTCTTTGAGTGAGTGTGGTTGAGAATCTGTGTGGAGACGTATGAGTTTAAATAGAGTTTCTTAAATGTTATCATAGTAATTTATCTTAATTGCTTTTCATACTTTTAATAAAGAAGTTTTAAGTTTAGATAGAGAGTGATTATTAAGATTCTCCCAACAGTCCCTAACTCTAGATGCCAAGCTGGGATGTATCAACGATACTCTGGTTCGAAGCGCACGCCCAATAAAGAGCTCTGATGGAGTCTTTCCCGTTGTCACATGCGGGGTGCTTCGATATGCCAGAAGAACTTTTGATAAGGTGTCTTGAATGGTGTATCCCCAATTTTCCTTTTATTTTTATCCAGGGCAGTCTTAATTGTTCCAACCGCTCTTTCAGCCAAGCCATTACTTTGCGGGTGGTACGCCGGGATCAATGTTTGTTTAATTCCATTTCCTTCCAGAAAACCTTTCATTTCACTACCAGTAAACTGAGGTCCATTATCAGATACAAGTTCCTCCGGTAAACCATAGGAAGAAAAAAGTCGCCGTAGTTGCTCAATGGTTTTGCGTGTGGTGGTCTCTCTCATTGGGATGACTTCGATCCACTTCGAATGACTATCTACTACTATTAATAAATTAATGTTTTCCTTATTTGCAAAATCAATGTGGATTCTTTGCCAAGGTCTGGTTAACCATCTCCAGGGTTGCCATTTTCCTTTATTTGGCCCATCCTGGGATTGCTGACAGCTTCTGCACTTATTCACCAAAAACTCGATTTGGGTATCTAGATTTGGCCACCAAAAATGTGATCTTGCTACAGCCTTCATTTTGTTCATACCGGAATGAGTCTCATGAAGACAGTTCAACATTTTTATTCTGAGAGATGGTGGAATGACAACTCTCATTCCCCAAACCAAACACTCCCCATCTACAGTTAGCTCAAGTTTCCTTTGAAAATAAGGTCTGAGGTGATCAGCCACCTTTTCAGGCCAGCCTTGCTGAGTATAAAATTTGGCCAATGAGAGCACTTCGTCTTTTTCAGTTTCCGTGGCAATTTCCTCTGCTGTGATCGGCAATTCTTCCACATTGGATAAAGCATCGACATTATTTAATCTTGGAATTTCTTCACAGCCCACAGGAAAACGTGACAGAAGATCTGCATTCCCATGGTCTTGAGTTCTTCGAAATTTAATATCGTAAGTATAAGCTGACAAAATAAGCGCCCAACGCTGCAATCTTGAAGTAGATAAGGTGGGGATTCCTGATCTTGAGCCCAAAATGGTCACCAATGGCTTATGGTCTGTAATAAGAATAAATTTTCTTCCATAAATAAATTGATGAAACTTGGTAACTCCATAAATAATGGCTAGAGCCTCCTTCTCAATCTGAGAATAATTTTGTTCTGCTTCCGATAAAGTCCGTGAGGCAAACATAATCGGTCTCTCCTAGCCTTCTATAATATGTGACAACACAGCGCCCACTCCAATCTGCGATGCATCAGTGGCCAAACACAATGGCAAAGTCGCATCATACGGGACTAGCACCCTCTCAGAGGTAATGCTATTCTTGCACTTGTCAATGGCCTCTCCACATTCCTTTGTCCAAACCCAAGGACGTTTTTTGTGAAGAAGTTCATGAAGAGGCTTCAAAAGCTCTGGCAAATTGGGTATGAACTTCCCATAAAAGTTTACCAAACCAAGAAATGACCTTAATTCAGAGATATTCGTAGGCGTTTTGGCCTTCTGTATTGCTTGTACCTTATGATCTAAAGGTCTGATGCCCTCTCCCGTGACAAGATGTCCTAAATATCCAATTTCTTTTTGCAAAAATAGGCATTTTTCTTTCTTTAGTTTGATATTATACTTCGCCAAGCGAGCAAATATAGTCTTCAACAACGCCAGATGTTCTTCAATTGATGCTGTGGCTATAAGGACATCATCAATATAACAAATTACGCCTCCTATACCCGACAAAACCCTATCCATTACAGATTGAAAATAACTGGGCGCATTTGCCAATCCAAATGGCATTCTCTTAAACCTGAAAAGCCCTTTATGAGTATTTATCGTTAGTAACGGTCGGGTGCCTGGGTCCACCTCTAATTGCAGATAAGCGTTCCTCAAGTCCAATTTAGAAAAGTATTTTCCCTTGGCCAATGTGGAGAATAAATCTTGCTGTGTGGGAAGGGGATAGGCCGCAGTGTCCAAATATTTATTTAGAGTTACCTTGAAGTCGCAGCAAATTCTGATCTCTTTATTTTTCTTCGGCACTACAACCACTGGAGTGGCCCATTTACTGCTCGCCACCTCACATAGATAACCCTTAGCCACCATTTTGTCTAATGCTTCAGTAACTGCTGGCCTAATGGCGAAAGGCACCGGACGAGCCTTATGGAAATTCGGATTCACATCACACATGTTTACTGAAAATGTGAAACCTTTTATTGGTTCAGTTGTCTCCACAAATAGGGCTTGATTTTCCTTCAAAATTTCCTCAATGGTAATTTCCACAGGCATTTGTTTTACCGCGAAACAGCCCAATTTCAATCTATTTATCCATTCTCTTCCCATCAAAGCCCTCTTTTCTCCTTTCACCACCAACGCTCTAAGTTTGTAATATCTTGACACTCCACTTTGACATTGATTTTACCCAGAATGGGTACCACGGTACCATCATAAGTTCTTACAATAATACTCGCTTTTTCCAATTTCAAGTGTTGAAGACTATTTTTAAAATCCTTTTCTGATATCAGTGTTAGACCACTACCCGTATCCATTTCAAATTTAATAAAGTTTCCTTCTACTTTTAACTCCATCAGATAGGGAGGGTCACTTGAGGCAAAATTAATTTTATACTCAGGTATCGTCACGCTTATAATTTTCTGGACATACTCTTCCTCCTCTTCTTGGTCTCCTATCTGATGTATATTTCCCGGCTGATTCTGATGTTGCCTTAGATTTCTTCTACTGCTCCAACATATTGAGGCAATGTGTCCTTTTTTATTACACTTAAAGCATATCGCCTCCTTAAATCTACATAGTTCTTTATGCAGTTTACCACAATGTTTACATTTGCCATTCTGGAAATTTGATTAAACCTTGCGTTCCATCCTCAACTTATCTACACAATCTTCACCCTGCTCCAAATGAAATAATTTTGTATTTTTCTCGGCCGCTTCCATAGATAATGCTATCTCAATTACTTTAGCTAAAGAAATGTCGCCCTCCGACAAAATTCTATTTTGTATTTTGGCATTATATAACCCACAAACCATTTTATCACGTAAAGAATCCTCCAGAAAATTTCCAAAGTTGCATGAGGAAGCCAAACGCTTAATTTCCACCAAGTAATTCCACCAATTTTCAAGATATATATTAGGTTATCAAAAGTTTTATCTTTAGGTAGAATAGGACTACACAAATTCTTCAAAACACCATATGTTTTACTTCCCATGAGGGTTAGGAGATAAGCCTTTTTCTTCTCATCCCCTGCCTCCTCCAATATGAGAAACTGTTCCAATCGTTCATAAAACGTTTCAAAAGTTTCAGTTTCCTCATTATATTCCTTAAATTGGTAACTAGCCATTTTATTTCACTCTTTCTTAAATTTGCTTCCTAAAACTTTGCAATTTGTGTCTTTTAAAATTAACTTTCAATTATATGCAAAAAATCAAAGATATTTTCTAAAAATATTTACTTCAAAATTCGAGGGTACTTACTCTTATATCCTCGTCGCCAAATGCAGCATCTTCGTACACATTTATTTTTAGCAAATCTTTATTGTCTTAGTAAAGTCTGATACAGCCTTTTATTGTTTATATTCGAAACGCCAAAAAGTGACAAAAACAAATCAAAAAGGGATGATGATAACCTGCGTCTTGCAGATTAACATTTTCATAGAAACATATATATATACATATTTATTGCTAGCTATATATCAGTATGGACAATTCGTTTTCCTGCGAATTAATTGTTTCCTGAAATTGTAGCTAAGTTGAATATGTTTCTTCAGTCTTGCTAATGTCTCGCTAGCTGAACTGGAAGCTTGATTTAACAGGTCGCTATACTCGGGAAAGCTCTGCTCCCTTAAATTCTAGCAAGACTGGACACCTCAATGTCTCCGCCAATGTCGCGCGCTCTGAATCCTAGCTATCATGAAACTGGCTCAATCATTGAAAAGTCCTAATCACTGAATATCTAGGTAGAAAGAACGGTCCCCTCTATTTGTGGAATAGACCACAATGAATTGTGAGTTGGATTGCACAATTTTCTGTCATATAAAAATACCGCTGTTAAAATTTTAAGCTGAAATTATCTGTCCCAGTCCTTCCAATAGCTATTTTATCTTAATTGTTAGCTGGAGTTAATAGGTCTTTGTCCTTGGAAAAGTATTGTCTTCTCAACTACTAAGTGGCATAAACAATTATCTGTTCTCGCCCAAGTCCTGCTACCTAAATTACTAGTTGCGGTGAAATGTTCCCCTCGCTCGCAAAGTCCTTAGCCCTTATATTATTTTTATAATAAAATATTATATAGACTCAAGAATGTCGTTCCTATTGAATAATACACATGATACATTTTAATGGTTTCCTCAGCCAAGGTTCCAAATTTTCTAACACCCCATTTTTAACTAATCATGATAATTTCAATAAAATTCACGCAGTGAGGATCCTAGTTGTTATTTTTAATGGAAGTGCCCAAGATTTTAAGACTATTGACATCGCATTTGTTGCTATAGCTGAATGAGGTTAAGTAGCAATAGTGTAGAACTTTCAATAAAACTGTTCGAAGATAATAAGGCGTCAAAACTATTCTCGAGGGTTTTCTCTATAGATTTCGACTTATGTTCAATAATTATATTAAATAAAAAGTCTAACATTGGATTGAAAATAATTTATTTGTCAATATTTCAATTAGCTTAACGCCACTGTTTTTGAGGCATTATCACATATTTAAAGTAACATTTAAAGTTAGAAATGTCGCTATTTCTCTTTGAAAATAAATTTCGATTTTTAAAAGAAACATTCGCGGTATAATTTTAATTTTCGTTTTACAATCATCAGCCGCGTTATATTGTATTTTAAATGTTACTTTAAATATAAGTTATGAACAGAAAAATACGTCCAGGGTAGCCGAGTGGACAAGGCACCTGCCCGGTAAGCAGAAGGGTGTGGGTTCGATTCCCGCCCCTGGACACTTTTTATTTTTCCGTTCTCCATTACTCTTCATGTTTCACCTTTCCATGCCTCATCCTCAAAGTTAGAAATGTCGCTATTTCTCTTTGAAAATAAATTTCGATTTTTAAAAGAAACATTCGCGGTATAATTTTAATTTTCGTTTTACAATCATCAGCCGCGTTATATTGTATTTTAAATGTTACTTTAAATATAAGTTATGAACGGAAAAATACGTCCAGGGTAGCCGAGTGGACAAGGCACCTGCCCGGTAAGCAGAAGGGTGTGGGTTCGATTCCCGCCCCTGGACACTTTTTATTTTTCCGTTCTCCATTACTCTTCATGTTTCACCTTTCCATGCCTCATCCTCAAAGTTAGAAATGTCGCTATTTCTCTTTGAAAATAAATTTCGATTTTTAAAAGAAACATTCGCGGTATAATTTTAATTTTCGTTTTACAATTATCACATATGTTATGAAAAGATTGGCGTTCAGCCAACTGAACTATTGGTGAATGAATTATGTTTAACTATTATATCTCTTTTAAAATAAAGATCTATTTATGGAGTGCTCAATTTCAAATTAATTATCTTCATATTTAACATACAAAATTCTATGTGTGTGTTTTGGATGTTTTTATAATATAACTATATTTCGCTCATTATTTGTATGTGTGTTATGCTCTTTCCATCAGATAAAATCTTAATTAATTATGCAGCCCGCATCTTTCTTTTTCTGTATATATTTACAATAAGATTCCCACAAAATTTATTAATATTATATATTAATCCCCTCTCAGTTAATCAATGTCTATGCCAATTTCCTTTTTACTGAAATAGAATATTGAGAAGTTACAGAAACAATTTTCAATTGTACATAAATTCCTTTAAAATGTTACTTTAATTTTTCATATGTTTATTTTCAATTTCTTTTTCTCATTCATCAAAAGTCAATGATGTACATACTAAATTAGTAAAAACTCAATAAAAACGATATGTAAAAATACACATAAACAAATGGCTTGTAAAAGAAAGCGGCAATAAAATGAGTTTAGGTAAAATATCTATTTCATTAACAAACATTTCACTTTTAAAATAATAAACTTTAAAATTAAAGTTTTACAAAACTAAAATTAGCGTTTTAAAAATAAAAACGTGGCATTTGGCGCAGTCGAAAAGGATACGAAGAAAAGAAAATGGCGGAAAATCCAAACAACCGGTTGCAAAAGTTCAACGGCTCGAAGTCGGCAATTAGGCCTGAGTCATGGATCAAATTATATGATTTTGAAAATAATTCTTTAAAGGAAGATGAAAAAATCAAAAATCTTATGTACTACTTGACAGATTCAGCACTTGAATGGTATGCAGACGAGATTATTTCAAATCCTGCAATAAAAAGATGGGAAGTTGTAAAGGAAAAGTTGATTCAAAGATTTGGTTCATACAACGCAAATCCAATTGTCTCAGCATCACATCGAAGATTAAAACGAGAAGAATCAATAGAAAATTATTTTCAAGATAAAATTCGCCTGTTAAATCAAACCCATCTAACGAAGGAGGAAAAAATTCATTTATTAACAGATGGACTTCCAAATGATTGGAAAGATTTAATTGTGGCTGCACAGCCAACTGACACCACGAAATGGTTCCATATCGCAGCTTCAATTGAACAAAATAGGGCTTCAATTCAGTTTAAGCCTA
The DNA here is from genome assembly GCA_030710605.1 of Cordylochernes scorpioides. Lineage (NCBI taxonomy): Eukaryota > Metazoa > Arthropoda > Arachnida > Pseudoscorpiones > Chernetidae > Cordylochernes > Cordylochernes scorpioides. The sequence continues at coordinate 75,101,960 of CP092866.1, read as the reverse complement.
AAAACAAAATACATCTCGCGACAAAAAATAATGATAATAGAAAAAATGTTTGCCCATTCTGGTGTCCAATATGTTCGAAAAAGGGAATAAAAATTAAACATTGGGTCACAGATTGTGAGGATTATGATCCTAATTATAAAAAAGATAGGCCTAATCAAAACACTTCAGTGAAACAAGTATGCGGAGCCCCGGAATTGTTGAATGTAAGTACTTTGACAAATATCCCTACACAAGGAGCTTTCAAGCTTATCAACATAAGTGTTGAAGTAAATGGAATTCCTGCGCAAGCATTTGTGGATACTGGTGCAACAGTATCAATAATCAATTGGCGATTGTTCAAGCGAACCCGTCTTCAACTTCAACCAAATTCAGACATTCACATCAGCCAAGCGGATGGTGTTACCAGGACATGTGGAAGCCTTCAGACCAAGGTAAGAATAGATAAACTAATTACACCTGTAACTCTCCATGTAATGAAGAACTTTAAATATCCACTCTTGATCGGACTAGATGTTGCATCTCTTTTTAATCTTTTAATAGATGTCAGAGACAAAAAAATTTACACCAAATTTGATGGATTACAAAATCCAATTCTTGTAAATCATCTAGAAGAGATAAGAGAACATGAATTAAAAGAATTACTTGAACACAATAGGAATGTATTTTCTCAGCATGCTATTGATTTGGGAAAAGTAGCTATACAACATAAGATCATCACGAAAAGTGAACAACCAATTTCTCTTAGACCCTATCGTCGTCCTCTAAAAGAGTATGAAGAGATAGCTGAACAAGTTAAAGAACTTCTCGAACACAAGTTAATAAGAATTTCAGATTCTCCTTGGGCATTTCCTGTTGTTATGGTTCCCAAGAAGGATGGAAATAAAAGGATGTGCATTGATTACAGACGTCTTAATGAGATCACACTGGATGACAGGCAACCCCTACCTCACATACAGGACATGTTTGATCGATTGCATGGATCCAGATTCTTCTCTACCCTTGATGTTGCATGGGGTTATTGGCAGATCGAAATGGACCCGCAATCTATTCAAAAAACTGCATTCGTCACAAACGATGGTCATTATGAGTTTTTAGTGATGCCCTTTGGTTTAAAAAATGCGGCTTCAACGTTTCAAAGGATAATCCAACATATTTTAGGTGAATTATTATGGAAAGGAACTTGCTCTTTCCAAGATGACATATTGGTGTACACGAAAACATGGCAAGAGCACATAGAGCTTCTTAGTAAAGTTTTTGACAAATTAAGACAGTACAACATGAAATTAAAATTGTCGAAATGTATTTTTAGAAGAACTGAAGTAAAATACCTCGGACATATCATCAGTCACAATCAATTAAAACTTGATCCAGGAAAAGTAAAATCTATTCAAGACTTTCCAAGACCTGATACTGTAAAGAAAGTTCGTCAGTTCATGGGATTGGCAAATTATTACAGAAAATTTGTGAAGGACTTTTCTAAAATTTCATTCCCCTTGGTTCGACTCACTCGGAAGAATCAGCCCTTCATCTGGAATGAGGAAGTAGAGGAGTCGTTCGCTAAACTTAAAATGGCACTATCTACAAAACCTGTCCTTGCTATTTACAACCCGGACTACCCCTCTAAAGTTTATACAGATGCCTCCAAATATGGAATTGGAGCAATCCTAACACAAATTGGTCCAGACAATGAGGAACATGTAATTGCTTATTACTCCAAAACACTGCAACCACACCAAGAGAATTATTCTGCTTATGAGATGGAATGCCTAGCCGTAATACAAGCAACTGATCACTTTCATGTGTACATAGAAAACCAACCATTTGAAATCATCACTGATCATGCGGCGCTCCAATGGCTTTTCACCATGAAGAAACCGAAACCTAAGTATTTTAGATGGATTCTTAGTTTATCCTCGAAATCATGTAACATCGTTCATCGTTCTGGAAAGCAACAAACTCATGTTGACGCCTTATCAAGACTCCCAGTTGTTAACATTGCAACTCAAGAACTTCAAGAACACCAACAAAATTCAGATTTGAGTTTCTTGAAAAATTCCCACACTCACGACGGTGTGGTAATGATCAAACAAAAAGGAGTTTTTAAAGCAGTTATCCCAAACTCGCTTACCAAAAAAATATTGGAAGAATATCACGATTCATTGAGTCACCCATCAATAACCAAAAACATGCAAACTTATAACTCAATGTTATTGGTGGAAAGGAATAACAACTGATATCAAGAATTATGTTCGATCTTGTAAATCTTGTCAACTAGTGAAGGTCAGACATGAACCAACTTTAGGAGAAATGATCACTCCAACGTCAAATATCCAACCATTACAAATGATCGGTTGTGACACTATTGTACTGGGAACAGCAGCAGCTAACACAAAGCATAAATTCATTCAAGTTTTTGTTGATCACGCAACTCGTTATCTATGGGCATATCCCACAATAACAAACACTGCTCAAGCTGTCACTCAATGTCTTGATAAGATAATCAAATCTGTTAATTCGATCAATACTATCTTAACAGATAATGGCAAAAATTTTATATCAAAAGAGTTCAACAAATTTCTTTCTTTACAAGGAATTAAACACACATATACTTCGCCTTATCATCCTCAGTGCAATGGCATTTGTGAGAAATTAAATGATACGATAATGACAAAACTGAGAATAGCTGTTCTAGAGAAACCTAGATGTAAATGGAGCTCATTGTTACCGCAAGTTGTCAAAAATTATAATTCCACACCACATGACGTGACTGGTTTTTCACCGCTTTTCTTACTGTATGGAATCGGTAATGTACCCGAATTTGCCGACCAAACTCCAATTACAATTGAAGAAGCCAGGAAGAAAGCTAGCCTGCGGACAGAACAAATTAGAAGTAAGTGGAAGATTAAACACGATAGCCATCACCCCAAGTATGTCTTTAAAGAAGGAGACTTAGTCATAAGAAAAATTGCCTTCAACGACCCTCGTCTCATCAAGACATCACCAAAATATGAAGGACCATTTGTCATTCAAAAAAAGATATCTGATGTAACCTACGATATCTCTCTGAAAGACCAAAAGCAAGCAAGACGCGTTCACATATCTCAACTTCGACCATTTATTACCCGAGAATAAATGCTTCAAGAAGGGGAATATGAGAAGTTACAGAAACAATTTTCAATTGTACATAAATTCCTTTAAAATGTTACTTTAATTTTTCATATGTTTATTTTCAATTTCTTTTTCTCATTCATCAAAAGTCAATGATGTACATACTAAATTAGTAAAAACTCAATAAAAACGATATGTAAAAATACACATAAACAAATGGCTTGTAAAAGAAAGCGGCAATAAAATGAGTTTAGGTAAAATATCTATTTCATTAACAAACATTTCACTTTTAAAATAATAAACTTTAAAATTAAAGTTTTACAAAACTAAAATTAGCGTTTTAAAAATAAAAACGTGGCAATATGTTTTTCATTTTAAAAATATATATCAAACTCACATACAGAGCAACGATTATATTTTTAGAATAGTCATAAATTTTATATAAATGCCTTAGTTCAACTCCCTCTGCCTGACAAGTGACAACATTTTCCCAATTTTATTGTTTTCACATTCTTTCCCTAGGGTGTGAAATTTAGATATCTCTATGGATATATTCAACGAAAATATTGCCTTTGAGCAATCCCATAGCATCCAATAATTGCACACCGAGAAAAATCATCTAAACATAGAAACTTCTATCTACAATAATGGAAAGGTATAGTCCAAATAATGATAATGCGATTGATTTATAGATTTAAATCTCAGCAATAACTGTTTTTTTTTTTAAATTTTAAACAGTAGAGGACCATATCAAATAGATTATTTGGCAATATTCCTTCTAAAACCATTGAGATCACATTATCAAGGCAAGATATTATCTCACTGTATCTCACATTCACTGAGAACACATTAATTCACGATTATGTTGCAACCTTTAAAATAACCCATAGTCAAACGCCACATGTTCCTAAAAATTGAATTAAGATTTTATTTAGTATATCACCATACTAAAAAAAAACCATGGTGTGGTAGATAGATAGGCTTCTCTCAATTAACATGTTTGATTTTATTCTATTGAAGTTAATATACAGTGTTTATTAAGTAGCATAAATGATAACATATTATAAAAAGTCAAATTGTTTATGTCACAGGAGATTCTCAACTGGTGTGGCGTACAAGTCTTCCATACAACAGAAAAGTATTCAAGGTCTGCCTGAACATCTATCATCTGAACCCTGCAGGATCAAGCGTCTGAATGAAGTACGAAATACGTTCGCAGATAATTTATTAAATGGCCACACTGCTACATTTTAAAAATTAACAACGCTCAATACACTTTTTTAATGAATTCAAAATATAAAAATAATACAGAGAGAATTGAATGCATATATTTACGGTAATAGATAAAAGGCTAATATCTTCTCTCTAAAATTCCGATTTTCCATAAAACATTGAAGGGAGAAAGAGAAAAAGAGATAAAGGGCAATCATTATTCTATTTATTAAAGTTAAATGCCTTCATATCCAACAAAAAAATTCGTTTCAATCAGAATGGAAGCTTTCTCTGTGAAAGTGTTCAAGTTAATAATTTATGGAGTGTGTGTGTTAACAACCTGATCATTCTCTGGTCAACCTGGTCGAATTTACAATTTTCCGTATTTTGATAATTATGGATTATTGGACCAATTAAGATGCGACTACTGACTCTGAAGCTAATACGAAAAACCTTTGTATTCGAGAAAGTATTTCCGACTACCCTTTAGCCAAAATGTTCCAAATATTGAACGCATGAAGGGGCTACCAGCTCACCTTCTAGCTCAAGTCGATTTATAAGATATAGACACTGCTCCTTCTGACAAGCTATCCTTAGGTAAACAACATATTGAAGCAGTAAAAATGGCGCAGCCTACCCAGCTAACCAAGAACGAAGAGTTTCTTATCTCGTGCTGATTCTGTTGTCAGAGCTAATGCTAATGTCTATAATGACTTATATTCTTATACTACAGCTTCCTAACCTTTATTTAATTGTTCATGGCCCAGTTCCTGGACGGTCGACCTCGCTGTATCGGGATAAAGCCCCCAACCAAAATGGCGTATCAGGTAAGAGGCTCTCCTGAGTAGCGACAGCTCCGTAACGAAGTTAGATATATTGTAAAAAGTCCAAGAATACAGAGACGCGGAGTTTATTTTATATTCTCTAATATTCTTTATTTGTGTGTAAAAAAAAATCTATTTTTTTCTTTGACTTTTTACTATTTGCGTAAGGATATCATTTTTTTAAATGGTTAGATATATGTATTGATATTCTAAATAATAAATGCGATAAATGTTAAATCCTAATAAAACCTGTAAATTGTTTCAACCAATATTTAATATTGGATCGAAAACAAAACCGGGTTGAATGTCACGCATAGGGAGAGAAACCCCCTAATACATTTCAATTAATTTTTTAAAAGGCTCTTATTCTCTATACATTTACCGGACCACGCGTCTAATAAATAGCAAGAAATTCATTTCAATCTGAAAAATAACTCATTATATATACACATAAGTTAAACCGCATTCATGTGAACATTCTCGTCTTAACATTCAGAAGTAATCGGGTAAATAGGTTTTTATCCCAACTTTCTTAATATTTTAGCTCCATATAGATAATTTATTTTTCCCTGTTTCTATCTGAGTGATCCTGAATTCACGAGGGAAAGTCCACATGTGAGTAAAGTAAATGTATCTTGACACTCACGGAGCAATACAACGCTTGAATATTGTACAGGATATGCATAATGAGATGTTTATAATTAGTATCCTTTCAATGTGTTAATTTTGACACATTTTTCACAATATTAAATTAATTTTGACCACGAGGGTATATTTATGGATTAAATTAAAATATAATAAAACACAGAGGTTACTTATAAATATATATACAAAATTGTAATGCCTCAATAAAGGTTGGAGTTCATCCAGCGGAAATATTGGCAAATAAATCTTTATTTCAAATCAATATATGCATTTTTTCTATCTAATATATAAATATTGTAGATTGAATGCCAATTCAACGCGGGCCTCCACTGTACGGGCTTATTTGTTATTCAGAGGGAATTTATTTATTTGGAAGTTATTGGGGAGGGGGGGGGGGGGGGGGGGGGCACACACACAAGGAATATTACATTATAAATTTCTGGAATGTCTATTTTATCTCTATCTCTCTTTTAATGCTACTGGGTTTTCTGGATATGATATATTTTTGGATGAGTCAAAGTTTTTTTATTAGGGATATCAGAGCAATGAGTCTTTGACCCTGTAAATAAATATATATATTTTTTTGAAAATAGAGCAATCCATACTTAATTCATTAGATAATAAAAGGCATATATTGGATTTAATAAAATATTTATTTTGCCATTATGCGGCTGGCTGAACGCCAACCTTTATCGAGGCATTACATTTTTGTATACACAAACTCAGCGCCGCATATAGGTTGGCGTTCAGCCAGCCGAAATATTGGCAAAATAAAATGTTTATTAAATCCAATATATGCCTTTTATTATCTAATGAATTAAGTATGGATTGCTCTATTTTCAAAACGATTTTAACCAGTTTTGGTACCGACGCGCTTCACCTAGCCAGAACCCAGCTACTCTGTATTTTAATTGTTTTCAACTGTGATATTATAACACTATGCGGCGCTGAGTTTGTGTATACAAAAATGTAATGCCTCGATAAAGGTTGGCGTTCAGCCAGCCGAAATATTGGCAAAATAAATATTTTATTAAATCCAATATATGCCTTTTATTATCTAATAAATATATATAGAGAGAGTAATTATACAACGGTAATATTTTTATATTCTACTCAACGTTTAGACTAATATTAGCTTTGCTGGGAAGTGCAGAGATTACTTTCCAACCGTAAGTGCCAGGACCCTTGATCACATCCTGCGCCATTCCCGGCCCTCCTTGATTCAAGGCTGTACACCCCACGATACAGTTCACTACCTCAAGATGGACACAGAATACTGTTGTAAGAAGTTCAAATTTCAGGGCGACAGGTTAGTTGACAACAGTAATATCTTTGTTGAAATGCTGCTGTGTACAATAACCCAAATTTTGGTTGGGTGAAAATAATATAGCCAAATATACAAATGAATATTTTATTGATTCAATTTTCAAATGGCAGTATCTGTGGATTATGATAAAAACCGCATTATTGATTGATAATATTGATAGAAATTCAGATACGTTTCTATATATTTTGAGGAAACAGGTTATAATAAATACAAAGACGAAGTTTTTGAAAAACCTTTACTAACGGAGAGTAGATATTTATCGGAAAACAATTGATGTTCTATCAAAGCAGTCTGTTAAATTCCAAAAGGTTTAATAATATCTTCCACTTTAAAAGGTTTGAATTTTCAATTTTCCTAATCATAGTGTAAAAAATAGGTTTCTAATATTTGAGATTGAAACATATAACTTTTTTATATTTAATTTCATTTTAACGGCGCGTCACTTATTTTTAAAATAACTTGTTGTACATATATTAATTAATTGTTACCAAAGAGTGTGTGTAAGCTCACAGGTAAATATGCGCTAACCGAAAAAATAAAGTTCCTTTGTTTAATATTAGTTTCCCATTTATATTTTGTTCTCTCTTTTGTGATTCAATAAATAAAATGTTTAATTAATAATCCTTGGAATCAGTTTCATTGAAAAATTCTAAGCAAAGTCAACTATTATAGCAGAGCGTGGTTGTTTGATATAAAGTTCAGAAGCGAAAATATTTAATCTGAATATTAAGCAAGAAGTTTATTCTGATCGGCAAACTGAAGCACTTCTGAGGAGATTAAAGGTATTTATAAAATTTTACACAAATACATTTACTGGCAATGCGTTTCTTTTTAAATATCTTCAAATGTTATCTCTACAGACCTTACTGCAATGATATGAGTTATTGAATGAGAGGGCTTGGCTCATCAGTAGTGAACCCTCTCAGCGGTTTCGCCAAATTAATCTCTAGACCGCTCTACTATTGTATTGGACTGTTTTTGTTATATACCCTGCATTTTCTTCTATAACTCATATCATTGCAGTAAGGTCTGTAGAGATAACATTTGAAGATATTTAAAAAGAAACGCATTGCCAGTAAATTTATTTGTGTAAAATTTTAACGATAGATGGCAATAAAATTTAATTTACTAGTATATAAAGGTATTTATATAGATTAAGTTAAATTATATCTATTTATTACATGTTTAAAAGATACCAAATATTTAAGTAAATTTAAAATATACATTTGTATTTAAAATATATTGGTTTGTTTATATTTGTTCAAAAGGCGAAAATAGTTGAATATGATTTTTTATCCCAAACAAAAATTGAACTATTAACCGGAACTAATTATCAAATTTGGGCGTTGATAATCGGCGCAGTTCTGAGAAGAAAAAATTATTCAAATGTGTAATTTCGATCCTTAACCTGATGTGGAAGACAAAAGTTGTTTGTAGATTTGGAGTGAAAAAAATTATAAAGCATTTGGGATAATCATCACTACGTTGACAAATGAACAAGCTGGAATTTTTGTAGGAGAAACTAATGCGAAGAAAGTATGGTACTCTCTGAGAAAAACATTCCCAGGCAATTTGCAAGATGAAATTATTGATATAGGCTTAGAATTGAACAACATTAAAGATGATGAAAAAGTAGAAAAATATTTAAAGAGGGCAAAAATAATGCTGCTAGAAGTTCATCGAAAGAGCACCAATTTTCTTCAAGAGAACTTTCATTTCATATTGTCAGAGGCATACATCCAAAGTAAAAAGATATTGCTATGTCTTACGATCTTAGAGGGAGGCAAGAGTTGAAAAGATTCAATAAACTCTAAGAGAAAATGAGTCTAGAAGGAATATGAGATTGAATCAATCGGTTGAGAATGGGCATTAACAAACACAGAATTAAAGATAGTAAAGTTTAAAAATTTCAGCCAAAAATATGTTTTGTTTGTAATAAAAAGGGACATCTAGCTAATGATTGCTGGTTTCGAGATAAACAGAAACAAGGATATCAATAGAAATGGACTCCTGATTATAGAAATCACAAATACTGTAGGTAACATTCAAATAACCCAGTGGATAATATGAAAGGTGAAATTAATGAGCAAGCATTTGAAACATATGTAAAAAAATTTGAAGATTCACCATATTGAGAAATGAAAGGCAAATAGGGTGTATAGATTCAGGATGCACCACACATTCAACCCCAAACCTAACTTTGATGGAAAATGTCACAGAGTATAAAAGTGAAATCAACCTAGCTGAGAAGGGTAAAACTACCAAGCCATAGCCAAAGGAGATATGAGACTTACTACACGCACAAGAGAAAATCGAGAAAATATTCGCTTCAAAGATATCTTACATGTACCAAATTTAAGAAATAATTTCTTGTAAGTATACGAATTAGTAAAAAAAATATAATGAAGGGAATGATTTAGTTGCTGAGGCATATATTAAAGATAGGATGTTCATGATGGAAACAAAACTAATAAATGTACCAATAGCAAAAAATGTCATGGTTATAAATATAAATTTATCAAATAAAAATAACCATATAAGTGTAGGAAAACTGGTTCAGAAGCGATATAATATTATGGAAAATTATTCATTTAAGCCCCTGCAGTTGATTCATATGAATTTATGTGGACCAATGCCTTGTCAATCTTCAGAGGGATCTATGTATTTCCTTGTTATAGTAGATGATTACATTAGAAGATTCTTTCTATATTTCCTGAGATCAAAGGAATTGATTATGCAAATGATATTCAGGAAGATACTAATTGTGATAATTTGACCTATGAGAGAAATTATGAAGAAATAGTTTCTGAAGACTTTCTTATCTCGAAAAGAGACAATCCTGTCACAGAGAGTGAAATGAAGTCTCAGAAGGATACTTCAGTAAAACCAGGTGGTGACTGTGAAAATGACTAATCACAAACTGACCGATAGAGGAAAGATGAGCATAAGGAGGAAGAAAGAAAGGAGAAACCAAGAGCATCTTAGAAGAACGGCACAAAGCAAGACTTGAAGAACAAGAACGGAAATTAATTGAAAAATGAGTTAGACGCTCACAAAAAATGAAGAATAGGAATGAGGCAAATTTAATTATGGAACTAGATAATTTTATTGCGGAGAATTTTAAAGAAGCAATGGAAAAAGAGCTCACTGAGATATAGAAACATTAAGTATGGACACTAGTACCAAGGGGAAATGGTATGAAAGTCACTAATAATAAATTTGTCTACTGTACGAAGAAAACAACAAATGACGGCAAATATAAAAAAAGTCTGGACTGGTTGCTGTTTGATGCAATCAAAGATATGGTGTGGATTATAAGGAATCTATTTCACCTGTACTCAAAAAGGAAAGCTTGCGAACAATAGTAACTCTTGCAACGCAACAGAATTTAATAAAATACTCATGATATAAAGTCAGCCTATTTCTATGGTGAGTAAGAAGAGACAGTATAGATGAGACAAAAAAGCCTGTATGGTCTACCACAATCAGGAAAATGTTGGAACAAATAGATCAATGAAAGTTTCTACGAATTGGGCATGATTAGAACCAAATGTGACCCATGTGTCTATAAACTCCAGAGAGGAGATGCGTATGCAATACTGGGCCTATATGTAGATGATCTCATCATTGCTGCAACTAGCAAGAATATTAATGACAACCAAGTCTCAGAAATAGAAAAATAGGTTACTCTAACAGAAAAGAAAGATACCTAACCATTTATTGGAATTGAAATAAAAAGGGCAGAAGATGGATTTTATCTATCTCAGAATCATTATATTGATACCATTCTTCATAGATTTGGAATAGGAGAATGCAACAGTGTGTAGACACCTGAAGATCAAAATCAAAATTTGTATGAGTATTTGGACTCTAAGCCAGTAGATAACTGTATACCAGGAAATGATTGGATCACCTATGTACCTTTCTACGGGTACTCGACCGGGCATATCCTTCAATGTCAGCAATTTATATCAGTATAGTAATGATCCAAGAGAAATACACTTAACTGGAGTTAAAAGGATTTATAGATATCTGAAGGGAACAAAAAATAAAATGTTGGCATATAAGTCAAAAGACAACACTATAACAATAAGTACTGATTCGAGCTGGTGCACAAACAGAGTCGCAAAATCCTATTCAGGCTATACAGTCAAACTTGGCAACAACTTAATAAATTGGAGAAGTAGTAAGCAAAATTTAGTAGGCTTGTTTTCATGTGAAGCAAAACTTATTGCAATATGTGAAGGAATTTCTGAAGTTTTATGGTTAAAGGGATTACTAGAACTTTGTGAAAATGTAACTTTCCCAATTACCTGGAAAAGTGACAGCCAGGCTGTAATAACTGGATAAAATCTGACAAAATTACTTTAAGAACAAAGCCCATACACCGAAAGTAATATTTTGTGAAAGAGGAATTAAAGAATGGAATCAAACTGGAATGCATTAAAATTGAAGACATAGAGGCGGATATACTAACGAAGAGTCTTCCTAGGGACAAACTACGGAAATGTGCAGAAAGCATTGGACTTTCTGATTATGGCATACACACAGGGGAGCGTGTGTTTTATATATATTAATTGTTACCACAGAGTGTGTGTAAGCTCACAGGTAAAAAGAGGCTATCCTAAAAAAATATCCTTTGTTTGATATTTTTTATCTTTTATATTTTGTTCTCTCTCTTGTAAATCAATAAATATAATGTTCGAATAATAATTCTTGGAATCAGTTTCAATAAAAAAATCAAGCAAGGTAAACATAACTTCTGATCATCTAGGGCTTAGTTGAAAATATAAAATAATATTATCAAAGTGTCGACTTAAAAATTTAAATTATATAGGTTCTGTAAGATGATAAATACTAGGACACTTGGTCCATGACATACACAGACTAAGAAAAAATAACCCTGAATATAAAATATAAGCAAGAAACCAATACTTGGATATTTTCTTTATTTCCTAAAAATGAAACTTATTTATCCGAATATTGTAGAGCTTATTATTCAAAGTTTTCAATTAAATATACCAAGGGATACGAGTACAAATTTTCGATATAATTTTCTTCCCCAAATTAATTTTAAAATTTATATTAAAAAAATTGCTTTAAAATATTTGTATCACATATGTTTATTATTGTATAATAGTAACGTCTAACTCTTTCGAATATTAAAAGCAAGGGATCTCATTTTCCTTTTTTTATTATTATTTTGTATATATTCCATGTTAAATGCATGCTTTTCAAATATATTTTCAATTCTCTGGATCACTAAGATACTTTGAAAAATATATCTTCATGATGAAAAGAAGGAGAAGTATTCTCTGTCTTTATTTAGAACTGTCGCGTAAAATTCTAAGAATAGACTTTATATATTTCAGTCAACATATGTAATCATAGGTATCATTGGCATGATAAAATAACATACCTTTTAAATAACAATTTAACTGCATATATATATATTTCGAGTAAAAGTAAATAATATCGATTAATCATTTGTTTTGATTTCGCTTAATCTTCATTTCAAGTATATTTTAATAGTTTGTTTCAAGTTGAAAAAAAATATATACAGAGAAATGTTTAGAGTGTGTGTGATATTGTCAATTTTTAGTCAGTGATTCTCATTAGTTTAACATTTTTCTTCAGTTAACTAAAATTATACCAGTTTGAATATTTATAAATGCTATCCAAAAATGATTTTACATAATTTCAACCTAATATGTTCATTGGAAAATGATTTTTTTCTTATATTATAAATGCACACAAAATTGTGGGGTTAGAGAAATAAGATTTTTATATTTAATAAAATAGAATAAACATAAGCCTTATTTTATTTAAATAACTTATTAGTTCTGCAACCCTAAATTATATAAATGACAACCTGTAGAGGAGACGCTTCTAACCAGGAGGAACGTGTTCTAGAAATATCTTGTGGCAATGTCTGATGTCCTAATGTGATCGCCAATAAGGTGTTGCCATCTAGCCCGAAAACCAGAATGGACGAACATGGACTCAAAATGGTTCAGCAAACTGAATCCATAGCCGAGTTGAGGGATTCCTAGACTTGGGCTGAAGACTGACCAGCTAGCTGATGGGGAGGAGTTCGAGGACACACGACCATACTGCTGTCTAACCAGGCAAATATTTATTCAACATTAACCGCGCACCACAACGTAAACAGGTACCTAGACTCGATTCAGGGCTCTTAGCTAGAAACTCGACTAAGTAGACTACTTCCTGGACCCTTAGAAGTCCTAACCTTTAAAGTCAGCTTATATTCAGCTGTTCCTGGACAAGTAGCAATGCTGAAATGTGACCAGATGGAAGAGGTAGACACGTTTCTGGAATCCAGAAACTTCTAGGTAAGAATGAAATCAAAACATGTGGCCTGTTGCCTGATTACCAGCATGTGGATCGATCTTCCGAAACAACAACCACAACCGTTATGAGGCCCTTCTATGAAAAATATAGCCATACTATTTCGACCCTACATTATTGCCAGCGCTGTCATTGATATAATTGAAATTAAAAGATATAAGAAATTAGGTCAAGAGAAAAAAGGTATGTGATTAAGAGAGATAGAGGAATCTAAAAATATTGCTTCATTTCAAGTTAGAACATCGTCTAGAGCTTTATATTATCAAAGATATAAAATAGTGAAGCGAAGAGTTTCTTGAAAGTAGATATTCAGCCGAGCTTTTATGCCCTTCTTTAGGAATAAAAAGGATTGTGTGAGAAAATAAATTGTTATATATATACGAGAATCTATGTATCACTCTATCGGTTAAATACGAAAGGAATATTTCGGTTTGTCAGTTCTATACTTATATTAATACAATTAAGTTTTCAGATACTGTTGCTTTTAATATTAAGCATTGGTTTTTGTTTTTGATATATTGGGAGCAGAATTGGACAAAGTTAAATCAATGTCTTGTAGAAAATAAATGTTTAGAGATTTGAGATTTATTGTACGGTTTCTATTTAATATATATTTAAATTTTTACAATATTTTTATATTTTTACTACTTATAAAATTATTCTATTCTTAAATACATGTTATGGTGTTGCAGCCTGAGCTCTTAGTGACACTTTAAAAAACCATTCAGATCTACCTCCTAGCCAAGAAGGATCTTTTCTTTGTTCCCAATATTGGCCATACGAACGCTATACTTCCTAATCGTAATATCGCGATAATTGCCTAAAAGAAAATTCGATTTATGCCACCCTAACCATTATTTTCATATAGGATATTCCCAAACCTTCTCTAAACTGACCTCTAAGCTGAAGTATACGATTTCTTATTCTCCTGAAGTGCTGATACCAGAACCATAAGCTAGAAGAGTCGAAATCTAAATTTATATAGGTTTCTCTCATCCTCTAATCGAATTGCACTAGTATCTCGACTTGTGAAGACCTGACCAGCTAGCAATATTGAACGAACATCTTAATAGGTATCAGGTCTGAAACACCGCCTTGTTGACAAATTAGCGATTGTCTGCTGTCATGAGGAAGCTGTTGATTATGAAAAAACGAGAATGGATGAGTACCTGGACCTATGGAGATTTACCACCCAACCTGCTAGCCAAGAAGAGTCGGTACATGGAATCGTGGAAGTTCTATCACCTGACAATCGGGTGACATACCTCTGGACCAATAAAGTTGAAAATCTATCTGAATAACAAAAGTTGGAGAGTTGCTGATCTATTGACACTTCTATGTCAAATATGTGATGACCAGCGGAAAATGAATTTATAAACTACCCGAACTGCTGCCTTCTAAGCAGTTTCAGAGTTACTGGACAAGCGGTATCACTGTTGGCTGACGCCTAAAAAACAGCGCTCTGTTCAAATTTACGAGGAGCTGCCATAATAGGTATGTTGCTTTACTGATATTCATATTCTTGTTAAAATATTATATATTATCAATGCTGAATATCCAATTAACAATAATAAAAGCTCTAAAAAATTGAAGCAAAAATAAAATAAAAATTAAAAGATTTCAACCCTTATTGATTTTCTGGAATTTGATAATTATCCCTAGTACACGTTGTACAGGTCGAGACTGTGATACAATGGTAGATTAATATTTTATCCTTTAAAAAAGTGAGAATTTATATTTTGGAAAATTATTTTTCTCTTACATTTTATTATAATAATAGGAATATTCTAGAAAATATAATTATTTATCTTAGTGAGAATATTTTGAAGGTTTTTAAATTGCGATTGTTGATTAATTGATTTCATTTTTAATATTCTGTTCAAGAATTTTATCAAGATTCATATCTATTGAATAACAAGTGAGCAGAGAAATTCCAAATGTTCATACAGATGTAGTGATAGGTTATTATTAATTTTAATAATTTTTATATCTACTCATTAAATATAAAGGAACTCTCTTTAAATATATATTTAAAATTTCACAATAGAGATTATTTTTGTATAGCAGGTTCCTCTCGGCATATGAGCGGAGCTGATGAGTGATGGGAATGGCAGAATGTTCCATTTTGGCCAAACCAATTATTTTCATCAAGATGTATGTGGTTCTCCGCTTTGGTGATTTGGGGCGGCCACTGGGCCCACAATAGCTGCCTCAAGATGGAGTCAGAAATCTCGTACTCATGCAGGAAATCCAAGTTCTAAGAAACATGGTTACTTGCCAACAAGTACGTGTCCATTTTGTTAACTCCAAATAATACTTTAACGGTCTCTATTTGTAGACTTTGTTTACCATTAATGTTAAGAAAGATTCTGTTGGCAGATTTAAACAAAATTCTGTGATAATCTTGGTTTTAAATATTAATCGAGCTGGTCCCCTTTTTACTTTATTGTTTTATAAATATTATTAATACACACATTTGATTAAGCTTAATAATTTTAATTTTAATAGTTTACTATTTTCCCAACAAAAATGTTTTGAAATGGGGAATCTATAAACTTGTATTCAAAATATTTGGCATAAATGAGTTCATAGAATAGGACGATAATATTTGAATAAAATTGCAACTTTTTAATTCTGAACCTGGTGGTGCAGAATGGCATATTAGTAAAATCAGCTATCACTCTAAACAGTTTGGAAGCTTTGCCTGCAGAACAGAATGGATGAATCCCTTGGGTGGACTAATGCCCATTCTCCCTTCCGAAGAAAATACTGATACGAATGTATTCCCGGAGTCGACGAGGTGCTGGTTACTTCCCCGCTCTATAGTTATATTTATAAACATCTGAACACATGAGAGTTCCTGGCGGCCTTGCCGACGCGTGAGAACGAGTTATTTCACATTTGAAAAACTACATTCTGACCTCTTTTAGCCGAAGTTGAACGATTTATCCGACGCGCTAAAGTGCTGCCAACTGACTAGACATTTCATATAGAATTTCGGTTATTTAAAACAATCTGTTTTCATACCTGCTAACCATATATAAATAAGTTTCTAGACTTATAACTATTTGTGTGAAAACCGCAATGGATGAGTTCCACGATGAATAGATTTCACTCAGAATATTCACGAAAATTCTATGGATATATATCTCGTTGTCTCAAATTTTTCATCCATTGTCGGTATTTATGATACGTGTATTATAATACATTTGACTAATTAACCATTGGAAAATGTGTTCAATACTAGTCACCATTTTATTTTTTCTAGGAATTATTGAATTAATAAATTTCTCTAAAATGAGAATATTCATTGTATAATATTGTAGTGTTGGAAATCAGGCCAGCCGTTGGTTAGGATGAACTTTTGTTTTATTTACTTGGAAGTTAACAAACGATGAGAACCAGACGCTGCTGATCCTCAAGTTTTACAAACCACGACTCTCTCGAGCCATAACTATATATATTTGAAAAAAAAAAGATAATTATTTACATAATTTTAGCTATTTACAATAACAACAGATTTACATAATTTCTAGCCGATGTTTTAACTCGTTTCACTACTCCCTCCTCAAGGAAGAGCTGTTCCACAGCTTTATTTATATCTCTCATCTTCGTCCTATTCATTATCTTCAGACGGAACGCGATCCTCTCCCGATGTGTCGTCTTCTTGCCCCTCTGGGTCGTAGTATGGCTTCATCCTTAGGATATGGACGGTGTCACGTCCTTTTTGTCTTTTGTCACTCTTGCCGAATGCTCCACTTCGTATGTCACATCCGATATCTTTTTAATGACCTTGTAGGGACCAAAATACCTTTTTAGAAGTTTCTCAGACAGTCCCACTCGTCGGATAGGTGTAAAAATCCACACTAGATCTTCTGGTTGGTAGACTTTTCCTTTATGCCGAGCGCTGTAATTCAATTTGTTGGTTTCTTGAGCCTTGAAGATGTGATGTCGGGCTATTTGTCGCGCCTCTTCAGCTCTGCTCGCCACCAATTGAATAAATTATTCCCCCTCGGACGCGCTACTGTAGGGAAAGATAGTGTCGAGGGTCGTCTCCGCTTCCCTCCCATGGACCAGAAAGAATGGCGTGAAGCCAGTTGATTCTTGACTCGCTGTATTGTAGGCAAATGTGATGAATGGTAGCATCTCATCCCAGTTTTTCTGATCGAGGTCCATATACATTGATAACATGTCGGCAATTGTCCTGTTCAATCTTTTTGTCAGGCCGTTAGTCTGGGGATGATACGCCGTCGTTGTCTTCTTTTTGATGTGACAGTTCTTGGTTAGCTCCTGAATGAGTCTCGACTGGAAGTTTCGATCCCGATCCATCACTATTTCTCGAGGAGCCCCATGCTTTAAAATAACTTCCTCCAAAATAAATTTTGCAATTTCTTGGGCTCCTCCCGAACCTAGACTTTGGGTAACGGCATATTTAGTTAGATAGTCGGTGCAAACAACTATCCACTTCTTCTTCCTTTGCGATATGGGGAAGCGTCCCAGCAAATCTATACCGACTTTTTGGAATGGTCGGTCCGGTGGTGGTATGGGTCTCAGATAGCTAGGAGGAAGTTGTGGCACACTCTTGCGACGCTGGCAGTCCTGACAATGGCCAACATACTTTCTCACGCTTCTGTACATTCCTGGCCAATAGAACCTTCTCCTAATTCTGTCGTAGGTTTTTGCAAAACCCAGATGTCCAGCAGTAGGTGCGTCGTGCAAGTCCCCCAAGATCTCCATTCGAAGGTGTCTTGGGATCACTAACAGCAAAGGTAGGCCAGTCGGGTCATAATTTTTTCTATAGAGGATCCCATTGACAACCTCGAACTTGTTGTCTTTCTTGGCGGGTGACGGCTGAGATATCTCCTTGATTATTCCTGTAATGTAAGGGTCTTTCTCTTGTTCTTTACTGATGTCGCTCAAAAGGAAAAATGTGGGGACGTCGTCATTGAAAACCTTTTCCGTATTTTCAATGGGATTTCTTGACAGACAGTCGGCGTCCTTGTGCATTCGCCCTGTCTTGTAGACAATGGAAACGTCGTACTCCTGAAGTCTCAACGCCCACCTCGCTAATCTACCTGCCGGATCTTTAAGATTGGTCAACCAGCACAGAGAATGATGGTCAGTTATAACTTTGAAGGGGCGTCTAAACAAATAGGGCCTAAATTTTCCAATTGCCCATACTATGGCGAGACATTCCCTCTCCGTGGTAGAATAGTTTTTCTCGGACTTTAAAAGGGTACGCGAAGCATAGGCGATGACCTTTTCACCGTTCCCTTGCTTTTGTGCAAGCACGGCACCTATTCCATATCCACTGGCATCTGTGTGTAGTTCAGTTGGAGCGTCATCATCGAATGTCCCAATACTGGTTTTGAAGTCAAGGCATTCTTCAGTTTTTGAAATGCTCTCTCTTGGTCTGTGTTCCATTGAAACTTTGTTCCTTTAGATAGTAGCGAATTGAGGGGCCGCGCAATATCTGCGTAGTTCTTAATAAACCGCCTATAATAAGATGACAAGCCAAGGAAGCTTCTTAGCTGCTGTAAGTTCTTAGGGATCGGGAATTGACTGACCGCCTTAATCTTATCATCATCTGGTCGGATTCCATCCTTATCCACCTGGTGTCCAAGGATCTTGATGTTGCGGGCTCCAAAAGAACACTTTCCGGGATTGAGCTTCAGCCCAGCTCTCTTGAAACAATTCAGGACCACCTCTAGTCGTCTCAAATGATCTGGAAAATTATCCGCAAATATAACGACGTCGTCCAAGTAACACAAACATATCGTCCATCGCAGGCCCTTCAGGAGATTATCCATCATCCTTTCGAAAGTTGCGGGTGCGTTACACAGCCCAAAATGCATGACCTTAAACTCAAAAAGACCGTCCGGTGTAATAAAGGCAGTCTTTTCTCGATCAGCTTCATCAATGCCAATTTGCCAGTAGCCCGCTTTGAGATCAATTGTGGAGTAGATATTCGCCCCCTTCAAGCAATCAAGAGCGTCATCAACCCGCGGCAATGGATAGACGTCTTTTTTCGTCATCTTATTCAAACCTCTGTAGTCCACACAAAAGCTAACAGACCCGTCTTTCTTTCTCACTAGAACGACCGGTGAGGCCCAAGGACTCTCAGAGGGCTGAAAGACTCCCACTTCCATCATTCTGTCAACTTCTTCTTGAATTACCTTCCTTTCAGAAGGTGAGACCCGAAACGGCATCTTTTTTGATGTTTTGGCGTCGCCCGTATTTATCCTGTGCTTAGTAAATATCCTAGAAGTAGTTTTATCGATCGGACCGAACACTTCCGAAAAATTTTCAAGAAGCTCCAGAAGTTTGGTCTTGTGAAGCAGAGGAAGCTCAGGAGAAATGCAGGCAGAGATTTGTTCCATTCTCATAAGCTGCTCGGAGCTCCCGACTTTAAAAAAAAATTCTTCGCGACACTCGAAATTGGTTATCCTGATGGGTGAGTTGGCACTTTTGGACTCATTATTCGAATTATTTTCCATGATTGGACAAACTTCTTGCGGCTGGACTCTGAATAAATGAGCAAGGCACATACCCGAAGGGATTGTTTTCGGATGCTTGCTAAAATTGGTCACCCAAAGATACGCTTGGCCATGCCATATGGTAAGGTAGGACGATGGTACAAATAGTTCTTTCTTCAAGAAAAGTTGCCTCGCACCTTCAACTGCGCAATTTTTAATCCCAATTACGCTAGGCGTCCAAGTCAATACCCTCTTGGTACACTTTGGAGGAATGATGTCGTCCGATGCTAAGTGAAGTTGTGCCGCGGATTGGTCCTCGTTTAACGTCTCTGAAAACGAAATTTCAGAATGATCACAGTCAATAACTGCTTTTGAAGACTCGAGAAAATCCCATCCCAAGATGGCGTCGTGGCTGCAATTTGGAAGAACGAGAAATTCGAAGATCCGCTGAAGGCCATTTATTTCCACTCTTAGGCGACATTTTCCTAGTGGAGCAACAAAACGATTGTTTGCGACCCTTAAAGTTATGTTCGGGCTCTCAAACATTATAGCTTTCATCGACTTTCTAAAATTGCTGGAAAAGACCGAATATGACGCCCCTGTGTCAATGAGAGCTTCGACATGACGGCCATTGATACTCACCCACATGTAGTTATCGTCTAGGTCGGCTCGCGTCTGTGGAGGCTTTAAACAATGTCCGACCTTACCTCTCTTACAGGCCGTGCTTCCTAGTTTTCCAGCACGTCTCTATGAGGAGATCGGCTAGGAGTCCGGTCTGGCGATCTAGAGTAGCGACGTCTTGTCATCGGTCTCCCGCGTCCAGGATAGGGAGAAGAACTTCTTGGTAAATTGCGTCGAGGAGAGTTGTTCCGATCAGATTGTTCCATATGCGGCGTCATAAAGTCGGCCATATAGATGGATCCGGGTCTTCTACGGCCATAATAAAATCGGTTTTGGGTCCTACTTGGTTCGTTCTCATCACGGTCGCGGCGTCGATCCCAACAATGCTTTGCAACATGTCCCGGTCTATTGCAATAAAAGCATATGGGAATGTTTTCTCTGGTGCGGAATTCGTCCGTTTTCCTTCTCACCGCTTCCCCTGCATTTTGTTGTCCACTTCGGAAATTCTTGACCGACCTTCCGGAGTGGAACACTGGTGCTTTGTGCTATGGGTGCTATGGGTGCTTGATGGGTGCTATGGGTCCATCTAGCAATGGGTGCTAGATTTTGTTCGACTCTCTGCCAAACTCTATCTTCTAATCCCTGCGGAGGAGGAAGATTATCTAGTTCATTCGGAGCAGATCGAAGCTCCTCCCTGATGATCTCTCTGATCATTTCCTTTAAAGGGTGGTACTCATTTTCATTAATCGCCGAAACGGTGGGGATTGTCTCAAATCTAACACTGCTGATTCTATTTTTATTTAGCTTTTCAATTCCCGGCAGTGTTGAGTGAATTCACCGGTCGTTGTCACTTCAATTGCAAGAAGGGCCCGGTAAATGTTTTCAGCCACTCCTTTCATGAGGTGGCCCACCCTGTCCTCCTCCAACATGTTCGGGTTCAGTTGTCGACAGAGGTTCAGCAGGTCCTGGATGTAGAGTTCGACCGACTCGTCTGGCTTTTGCGCTCTTTGCTTGAGGGACGATTCAATCCTTCTGGCGTAGTCTTCTTTATCACCGAACGTTCTGGTGAATTCTTCTTTAAACGTATTCCATGTCGTGATGCTTTCCTCCACGTTGTCGAACCAGCATCTCGCTGCTCCTTCCAGAAAATAGACTACATTGGCCAAGCACATGATTCGTCCCATCCATTGTAGGCAGCAACGCGGCTGTAATTTTTCAACCAGAGATGGGCGAGTTCAGAACCTTTTCCGGAGAAATTTGGGGGGTTTCTTGGTTGTTGCAGATATGTGAAAGCTGCCGGCTGTACATGCGGCTTTTCTTCTTCTTTCACCATTTCGACCAAGAGTGGTGGCAAACTTTGTAAACGTCGGCTTCTTCTTAACTTGCCGTCCAGGTTAAAATACTAGAAGGGATTGTTCCGGCGTCTCCACCAGATGTAGTGAAGGAAATCAGGCCAGCCGTTGGTTAGGATGAACTTTTGTTTTATTTACTTGGAAGTTAACAAACGATGAGAACCAGACGCTGCTGATCCTAAAGTTTTACATACCACGACTCTCTCGAGCCATAACTATATATATTTAAAAAAAAAGATAATTATTTACATAATTTTAGCTTTTTACAATCACAACAGATTTACATAATTTCTAGCCGATGTTTTAACTCGTTCAATATATTGTTCTCATATATTTACAAATATAAGAATCTACATTTAAAATTCCCTTTATACACATTTTTCAATATAAAATTATTTTATGATCTTTGATTTATGTTTGAAAGAAACCATTGTGGAAGTTGGCTTTTTGATTTAGTCTTAAATTATTTGCATCAATCTTTTTTTTTTAACTTTTTTATACCTTAGGTTTTTCCGACCCTATGTTGTCATTTTCAATTGACTTTGTGGCTACTGTTCACTTTTATAAAAATTCTGAAGGATAATAAAAAGCCTGAGGAGTTAATTATATATGCACACATTTTGAGTGCAAAATTTATTTATTTATTTAACAACTTTTGCGTGTGAAACAAGAAATGTGTATTCAGGGCTCTCCCTTAGTCTTGTATCCATCTACACAAATTTTAAAATTAGAACTTGTGGTTTGGGGGAGGGGGATTTCATTTAAAAAATTGTAATATCTATTTTTTGGTCAACATAAAAAATCAAATATTTCGAGAATAAATATTTCCTTGGAAGCCTGATGTTTATACCTTAAAATTGATACCACCATGTTTGAATGTCACTTTCTAAATTATATTATAAAATCTTCATGTATTATTTTCAAAAAAGGCCTAAAGTCCACTTTGCTCATAACAGTTTAATCTACAATCCATATTCAATGACGGTGGCAGATATGTATATAATATAAGAGATTATAACCTTTATTTATAGTCAAAATATTTCAAATAGAGAACTGTATAAATGTGTTGAAAATATATATCCTTGCATAAGTATAGCTATCCTTTATGAGAAATTGGGGTGCCCTATGTACAGCACAGAAGGCTGGATAATATCCTTGTATGTTCTGTTTATTAACGGGTTTAATCTCAGTTTGAGCTTTATTGGAGAGTTACCAAATAATGCACCTAGAACGTAGATAGATATCAAATAGCGACCCTTCAGATAGCACCCATTAATTTATTATTTTGTAGTTTTTAATTAATTTTTAATTAATTATGTGCTACATTTGATATTATATGTGTGCAGAAACATCAATGATTTCTTAAAACTCTAAACCAGGGCTAAAAGAACTACATCGAGTTAAACTTGTCCAAAATAAATTTATCCAATACAATTCAGAAAGATTGGAGGATACTGGACAAGGCCGCAACGTTGCCCTTACACAGAGAATATCAGAAAAGAAGATCACGAGGATGGTCATCTTATTTCCTACACCAAATAGTGGGAACTCCAAGCTAAAACACAGAGGGAATGAAGCCTGCGCTCTACGCAAAAATTGCCTTCCGGTGTGTTGGATGTTCTTGAGGAAATCGACACTATTCACCTAATTTTGTTCCATGATTGAAAGGGAACAAATGAATTTTTTATTCATCTTTTTTTTTGCACTATATAGCAATAATCTTATCTAATAAATAAAATAATTAGAAAATGATTATTGCATGTCATTATTTTTTTGGGATACACTTTTGTTCTAAAATTTAATTTTACAAATATCAAGTAGATATAATTTTAATTTATTTGAAATCCCTTAGTTAAAAACAATTTTCATAATTCTTTTGTGTTTCATTATACATGGAATATCATATATGGAAGATCAAATCTCACAAAAATATGTATAACTCTGTGATAAATTGATTTTTCTGACGTTCTCTCTTCACTTTACAGTTTTGTTTGGAAACTAGTTGAGTAAATATTTACATACTAATAGTTCATAGGGAATATTTTATATTCTCATTAGGATGGTATTCTTCGCGAAT
The DNA here is from genome assembly GCA_030710605.1 of Cordylochernes scorpioides. Classification (NCBI taxonomy): domain Eukaryota; kingdom Metazoa; phylum Arthropoda; class Arachnida; order Pseudoscorpiones; family Chernetidae; genus Cordylochernes; species Cordylochernes scorpioides. The sequence continues at coordinate 75,077,949 of CP092866.1, read as the reverse complement.
TAGAAATATATATATATGAAGGAATTCGCTAACTATAGATGCTTGTAATTTTACCCCTAACAATGTCCCTCATGTTTCAATAAAAAGTATATGATCAACTTTATGAAAAATAACATCTGAGTGCATATTCACCAAAATTTCAAGAATAGAAATTATAGCATCATTTTTATATATAAATTAAAATTTTAATATCATTAATGAAGTACCTTTTGAATGTCTGCTTGTATGTCTTTTATGCATACGACAATAAATAGCGAGTTTAGAGTGATGTAAAAATTAAAGGAAAGTTTGAATTCATTTGCAATTTAAAAAAACGAAAATTTGGAAAGGAGAAAAAATCACGTTAAAATCGCAAAATATTGTAGCAAATTATTAATATTTTTACGATGTACTAGAGCGCCATCTGTTATCAAATTATAAAACTATTTTAGAGGCGTAATATTCTTTTTAAAATAAAACAATTTCTACTGTCCTTACTGCGATGGAAAAATTAAAGGGAGGGCCTGGCTCATCAGTGGTGAACCCTCCCAGCGGTTTCGCCAGTTTAATCTACCATACCGCTGTTATATTGCATTTTTGGAACTTCCTTTTATAGGTGACTGTTGTAAGACTCTTGGAATGGGTATTTTAGAAGAACAATGGACATAAGCTTTTAGGACAGCAGAATTAAATATAATTATAAATATATAATATGCTTCGAGCAATCGCTCTTCCGAAATATCAAATTGTGTCTTTTATTAGAACAATAATGTTACGATGTACTAGAGCGCCATCTGTTATCAAATTATAAAACTATTTTAGAGGCGTAATATTCTTTTTAAAATAAAACAATTTCTACTGTCCTTACTGCGATGGAAAAATTAAAGGGATATTACGCCTCTAAAATAGTTTTATAATTTGATAACAGATGGCGCTCTAGTACATCGTAACATTATTGTTCTAATAAAAGACACAATTTGATATTTGCGGAAGAGCGATTGCTCGAAGCATATTATATATTTGTAATTATATTTAATTCTGCTGTCCTAAAAGCTTATGTCCATAGTTCTTCTAAAATACCCATTCCAAGAGTCTTACAACAGTCACCTATAAAAGGAAGTTCCAAAAAAGCAATATAACAGCGGTATGGTAGATTAAACTGGCGAAACCGCTGGGAGGGTTCACCACTGATGAGCCAGGCCCTCCCTTTAATTTTTTCATCGCAGTAAGGACAGTAGAAATTGTTTTATTTTAAAAAGAATATTACGCCTCTAAAATAGTTTTATAATTAATATTTTTATTATCAAAGTATCATTTTTGATGTTTGTATTTTGCTATACTCTGTAAACTTACCTCATTGTTAATCTTTTGTTATCTTTCATAGTTTGTTCTTGCCTTAAATAAATTGCAGTGTCGTCCTGAAGTTTGTTTTTCTTAATTTTTCAGATGGCATTTTGGCGGAGATGCTGAGTAAATTAGGGAAGACAAACTGAAGATCGCCGAAAAGACCTAGAGGCCATGGGTTCTGTGATCTACATTCTCAGAGATTGAAACTAGGATTACATTGTCGTGTCAAAGCAAAAGATTCCCTCCAAGATGACGATGTCCCTATAGACGATACGACGACAAGCCGCTTTTCACGCTGAAAGAAAAAGGACGCTAAGGTACTAAGGACAAAGTTCCAAGAATCCGATGGAATCCTTGGCAGAAGCACGTCAGATCTATGTCAGTAAAGATAATAATTGTAAGCAATGGGCCATAGCTACCATAGGGAATAAGATATGTAGCAAAGTATTTATTATTTTATTAGTGGAGTATCATTATTGTTGTTTATATTTTGCTACTCTCTGTAAATATCCCTCAAAGCTTATTTCGTGTTTTATTCATAGCTTTTTCCTGCTTTGAAAAAATTGCTGTGTCGTCATGAGTTTGTCTTTCCTAATTTTCCACGCGGCAATATATTTCAAACTTCTGTATCTCTAATCCACACCAAGCACGTATATATTTAGCTGCTGTGTTAATTTTTATTTATTTTTCATAAACAATCTTATAAAATACCAATATTATATATATATATATATATATATAATTTACCAATATATATATTGCGAAAAAATAACTTAATTTATTGATATCGTCAAAAGAACATTAATAACAGCAAAACCATACAATAAACTTCCCTCAACCAAGTTATAATATGGTATCATTACAGACAGGGTGACACAGTACAGTCAGAAATGACCAATTTTCCATTGAATTTGTGAAATAATCAATCTTGTTATATTTTAGGCATTTATTTAAATAATAGCTGCCGAATTTACCTGGTGTCCTTAAGCTGTGAATATCAAATGTGATACACCTAACTAAACACTACATCGTTTACTATATATGGCTTCTAAGAGAATAAACAATATATACGATGAGTCATTTTATATTTGAACAAGTTGTATGTTTGAATATTCTCCTTCTTAAAATTTGTTTATTCGTTTTTAAGATTATATATTGATACATATACGATTAAAAAATATAGAGATAGATAAAAAAATATACATATATATTTAAATATATATACAAAGTCGTCATTGCTGGGGCCCACC